>CM023612.1:19951417-20146417 GCA_013358685.1 Antennarius maculatus
ATGGCTCGCACTGTGGATGGCACATCGCCAGGACGCAGAAGTCCTTTGGTCTGCTCTGCTAGTTCCCTGGCAACGATGGCTGCTGTCTCACCCGAACGGAGCTGAGTCAAACAGGTGGACAGGGTGGAAAGAGTAAAGAAGTGAGATAAGTCAGGTGAGGTAAGACGTTAGGGGGAGGTCACCAAGATAAAGTTAGCATCAATTTGAAGGGAAGGACAATGAGAGAGGGAATAGGAAAAAGAGAAAAATGTGAGGTGAGAAGGAAAAATGAGAGTATAGAAGGACAAGGGCAGACAGATAAAGGTTAGATTGAGATAGAGAAGAAAAATATTAATAAATAGATGTACAGTTAGCACCATAAATTTAAACTCTGGGATTTTGTGTTAGGTATTTTCCAGACTGAAAATATATTTACGAATCAAAAACCATCATGATTTCTATGTAAAACCAGCATATTTTGCTTTTATGCAAATCAAGCTATTATTTTGTCTGCTCGCCTGCTACCATGGGCATGGCGTGAGTAAGTGACCTTATTGGATATTTCGACTCCCCTCCAGCTATATAAATTTCTCATATCTCAAACATGAGTTAGGGTTAATAAATTAAGATAGATTTGTGGTTGAAATCTTGCCCACTGGTCAGTGGCTCTTGGTGCATGAGAAATTGCTCTAGGACTACATCCATAACCCATACCCTTAAACTAGGGCTCAATGGGAGCTCCAAGGGCCAGAAGCAGAATTCAGACTCACTTTCTGCATGATGTGATTGACCCAGGGCGACGTGCAGTTGCTGAGGTCGGGGCCTTGGGGATCCCAGTAGCCCAAGCGGGCCAAGCACACGTACATGGCCACGCCTGCAAGACCAGCAAAACAAATAGGGTAAGACAACATTGACATTCACCAGCAGACATGATGACTCATGAGATGCCTGAGGTTCATTTAGCTCCTTAAATGTGTCTTACATGTGTGCCTCTGCGTGTGTGCTGATTTTCATTATTTGCAATTTTCATGTCAGTTTATTCATGCCATACATTGATAATAACAAATAATCACCAAAGTGCTTCACGGAGAAATATAAAAAAAAAAAAACAATTAAAGAAATATAAATTTTTGTGTTCTTTAATGCATGCATGTAGTTGCTTCATTAAATGTTCTCTTTTGAACACATTTATTACATGTGTTCAAAAGAGACCACCACCAATAACAGTAAGTTATGCGATCAACCTTGGATGTTTATTTATTTGTTTTTTTTTTGTTTTTTTTCTTTGGAAAGATGTTTCAAAACAGTATAAACAGGTTTTGACTGAACTTTCTGGAGAGTTGGATCTGAGTCAGAGTGAGAAATGATCATTTTAAGGTGGATTTGTATATGGATATGGATTCTGGATTCTTTATTTATTCAGTTTTTAGTTTTTTCAAATCTGATATGACCACACCTGTTTAATGTTATTTAAGAGCAGATCCGTGTAACACCCTAAAACTGTCATTCACAAGCTCACTCAATGATCCTTCTACAGCAGTTTGTGCATACATGCTGTAGTCCAGCCATCCATGCAGTTTCCTTACCCAGGGTCCCAACAGGGCAAGGCTGCTTGGCTGTCTGGCCTTGTTGCGTCTGTGGCCACGAAATGTCGGCTGTGACCTTTGGACTGCAGAAGTCTTGGGGAGGTCGGGCAGGGGGCTCTTGGGCTGCAGGAGCGGCCTGAACTGGAGGAGGGCGTCCTCCTGCTTTGTGATTAGTGTCCGGGATCTGGTTGGAGTCAGATGATGACCCACTGGCAGGTATGAGGACAGGGTGACGAACCGTGGTAGTTGTTCGATATCGTTGAACAGGGGAGGTGGTAAGGAAAGGGCGTGGGGTAGTGTAGTATGGAGGAGCACGAGTGGTCGTGATGCGACTGGTAGATGAAGAGGAGGAACCTCCACCACCAACTGGACCACCTCCTCCTCCTCCGCTGCGGCTTGGAGGCATCATGGGAGGTGGGCGATAGTCTGAGGAGAAAAGACAGTAGGAGGTTTAAGTTCTCAAATATTTACAGTACCTGGATATTTTAAGTAAAAATATTTGACAGTGTCGACTAGATTTTTTTCCCGAGGTCTTTACATCAGGACAGAAATGGAAAATGTAGACTCAGAAAGATAAAATAAAAAGAATAGGGTGCACAGTTCAATCAAGCAAGCCATCTCTGTCAGTAATGGTCTACTAGGGTAAATAATATCATCGTGACAGGCTCTAACGGTTTGGCAGGCATTCATTTGCTCAGCTCCAAATAGATTTGATGGAGAGTAGCTCATGTTTCTGATGACTTCATTTCGTTAATATTTCATTACTTGTCATTCTTCATCAATGCTATATGGCTCATCTTTAGACCTGCCAACAAGCAACATACAATAAATGTGCATGTGCAAGTAATGTAATCACAATATCTTCAAGCATGGCCTCTGTTTTAATATGCAAATAGGAAACTAGTCTTCAATACTGATGGTTCTCATTGTCTACAGGGGTAGAAAAAAAAATACCGTCATGCATGATTCATAATACCATGACTTCATGAGAGACAGAAAGGACAGATAAATGCAAGGGACATGCTCTTTTATTGTTAATATTTCATTTTTAAAAAGCTAAATTATTCACAATGTCCCTGTTCAAAGAAAGGAAATGAAGAATGAAAAAATGAGATGATGTAAAGAGAGCATGTGTTTGTGAGGTGTTAAGGTGTCCTCTTGTGAATGTAGTATTTTAATCTCACTCTATTTGCTATTGTTGCTTTAAGTTGCATGTGTTACAAATCAATGGTGCAAGATCGAAAAGAGAACAGAGGGAAATCATTGCTTATTACTTTTCTTTTGAATAATCTTACAGGTCTTCAATCATGTGGAATTCATTATCTGTAATGCGGCATATAGGTGGAGAACATTTTCTAAAGGCAATCTTCAATTTGAAAGAGTTTTAATGTATGTGGATTGTATGTTCCACAATTTTAAAGATTAAAATTTGTAAAATTATATAGTCCAACTGTACACATCTATAAGTGGGTGCTTATGTCAAATCAACACAGCACACTAAACAAATTTTGATAACAGGTCATTCAAGTGAGTAATAACAGTGCTTTGATTAAAAAAAAGAGAATTTAAAATTCCTGACAGAGTACAAAGAGCACAAGTTATACATGAGGTATTGATTATTTCATAATCTGAAATTCTGTGTTTAGTCATTTGTCTAGAAGGAATCAGACAACTCATAATTAACAGTGAAATACTCCTTAATTCCTGATCGAATTTCTTGATCATCTCCACCAGCAACTCTGCATATGATTTATATGTTTCAACTCGTTACAAGATTTCTGGGTAATGCAGTTGTTGAAGATTTCAGAAATTCAGCCATTTCTTGCTGCCAGGTTGGTGACTAAAGTGTGGAGTTTTCCCTGATGTGTAAAAATGTGCTTATGATTAGATTCCTCTTTTTTTATCTATCACAAGGGGCTGCTTTGAATTTTTGAATATATTCATTTTTGTACATAGAGTGAGTTTTAGGTAAGTATGCATGCATGCATGGGGTTTGATTGTGGCGTAATGTGTGCACAGTCAATTTACAGCAGTGCTTTGGTGGATTGATAGAGAAGGTGTGAGAGTGGAGAATGAAGTGTGAGGAGCAGGTGGAAGGAAACAGTGAGTGTTTATATTATTTACTGTGAACCAAACTTGTCCCTTCCTGTGGATTTCAAGTTTAATTAAAGACATCATGCTCCCTTCTCTCTCATTCTCCTTCTATGTCTGTCTTGTTGACTGACAGCCATGTAACATCCAGCTCCTCCTGTTCTATTCCTCCACAACTCAGTGGAGTGTTTCTGTACCTAAACTGTGCTGCTCCCCATTACTGAATCACTGCTGCCCTGTCTCATGCATTCTCCTTGGAACATTGCCATCAATCATCCGTAGCAGCAGTGGCCGAGGGACTGACTGTCAATCTGTGTGTGTTTGTGTGTGTGTGTACCTGTCTATGTACTATTATAGATGCTCTGCCACAAAAATAGAAGAATAATGGTCTGTGTGCTTGTGCTTCTCTGTGTCTATAAGTGTGTGTGTGTGTGTGTGTGTGCGCGCGCGCGCACGCGTGTGTGTGTGTGCGTGTGTGTGTGCATGTTTGTGTGTGTGTGTGTGTGTGTGTGTGACGTTGATGTCTGCTGCCATTTAAGTACGGGGAGAAAAATTCAGAGGTTGGCAGCTTGAGGTGAAGTAACACAAAAGCTTGCAAGCATCACTGACAAAGGGCCACAGCACTTCCCTGCCCATATATCTCTATCTCTCATGTCCCCTGTTCTATTGACAATATTCATCCGATTTGCTGCTCACTCAGAGGTTCCTTTCTCTTTCTGCTACACTTAGATTATACTTTCTCCATTTTCTCCTTTTTCAGAGCTCTTTCAACTGCACCTGGTTGTGAATATATTGTGTCCATCTTTACTTTATTTCAAGCATTTGGATAAAAAAGAAGATAATTTAAAATTCATTCATATCACTCAGGATGCTGTTAAAGATGCTGCAGGAATCTACACCAACATGACATAACAGCATCATGAAATATTAATTTGGAAAAGGCCTATAGGTTGTACTCATGGAGACTGACATATTTCCCTGCATTTAAACTTCTGAAGCCTTGAGTAAATGGGCTAAGGCAAGGTCACCGTATCAGCTAATATAAAAGTTCCTTTTTTGTCAAAACGGATGCCATAAGAACATGACTGTGACACAAAAGGGAGAAAAAACAAGTACAGGAATTTTGCAATATTTGTGTATCCTAAATTCTGACACCCGTGGTTAATTATTTTTTTAATTTTGTTTAATTCTATTTTTGTGTATAGTATTCATTCATTTTCCATACCATTTTTTCAGCTCACGCGGGTCACACGGGTTGCTGGACCCTATCCCAGTGGATTTACGGGCATGAAGCAGGGAGACGCTCTGGATGCGATGCCAGCGCATCGCAGAACAACACAAACGACAAACAACCACTCATGCACACAATCACAACTGAAGATAATTTTGGATCGACCAATTCGCTTGAGTTAAATAGGCATATATCTTATTACATACTTAAATTTTTCTATTACTGCTATTTTTTAAGCATTGTACGAGGGAGCCTGTGACACAAGAATTTAATTTACAGCTGCCTCTCTTTGAGTTTGCTGTGCACATGACAATAAAATTTTTATTGTTTGAATGATAAACAGCCACATTCCACAGCAGAAATCCATTCTGTTCTATTCCTATTCTATTCTATTCTATTCTATTCTATTCTATTCTATTCTATTCTGCTCTGTTCTATTCTATTGTTTGTTTTCCTGACCTACAGCTAGCCCATAGGGAAGGTGAGTCAGTGCAAGCTGGCAGCATTCATGAAGTTGTCTATCTCACACAAAACCAGAGGGGCTACAGAGATTCTGTCGTCAGCCTGGGATATGAGCACATGATCATTTGACATGCAGACAGATGTGTGTGTGTGTGGGTGTGTGTGTGTGTGTGTGGGGGGGGGGGGGGGTTTGAAATGAGACAGGAGTATGACCGAGCTGAGTCTGAGAAGTATATTATACTTACAAGGCCTCTTCAATACTATACGTGATTTTTTTTTTAGCATTTTCTTTAAATGTTCCTTATTGCTTCTACACCCACATTCACACACCATCCAGAACAGTAAGAAGGGATGACTACACAAGCGGTAATGACGTAATTTAAATCTGGAGGGCACAGAGCTTTCTAAGCTAGATAGTAGCATTGACATTGAAAATGGCTGCAAACTACGATAACAGCCTTCGCCTATGGCTAAAGTGCAGACACAAATGTACACACACTCACTTGTTAATGTACTTTTTGCTCAGTAGTGCCTCAAGCTGCTCACATGCATGAGGATGCACACATTCTGAGGAGAAATTTACTTTCTCACTCATTAATGTGAACGCAATACACACTCATCATATGCAACACAGAGTTTGTGGTGAGCAGCTCTTGCCTGCTGATAAGACAGACCACTGCATTTCAAAGGAGTGATACTTGCAGATAGAAAACACTTCAACTCACAGAGCCTCCCTCAAAATGGCTGGCAAGCGCCACCACGTTCAACAGCTAGTATGTCACATTCAAATGTCACATCACCCCCTACTAGTTGCATAATTATGTCAACCTTCTGCTGGGGCTGGAGAAACCTGAAGCAAATTTTCTAGTTGCCTTCTTCTTTCCTCATCAGGGGAAGTCCTGTATTTTTTTCATATTACACAGTGCAAGGACTCATCAGTAAGTTATGATACAATCCAGATCACGGCCTCTTCTATTTAAGAAAATTACTGAATTGATTACAATTATGCAAGGTCAACAGAGACAATGTGAATATGCAAAGGGCAAGAGGAGGAAAACAGGAGATGTAGCATTCAACGAGTGAGCCTGAGGCTACTCAGTATGCCACTGCCCATAATTTATCAGCAAGATCTACGATTTAGAGATTAACATTGTGACGGCCTCCTGCATAGCAGGGCCTGCTGCTGTGTGTGTGTGTGGTGGGTGTCTGTCAGTGGTTATGTTCTGCAGGTAACCAGCAAGTAGGCGGAGCCCTCTAACTGGGAGCACCTGGCCATTCTCCCAGTGAGGGTATTTAAGATCAGCTGTCTCAGACCTTCCCTGTTGTTTCCATCTCTGCTCGCTCTTCTCACCTGATCCTGACGACAGCACCATTTTTGGTTGGCTTCGGCCTTTTTGTTAGTTTAGTTGCTTTCAAACAACACTTCACCCACCATCTTCCATTCATCCATCTACAGACACACTGATAAAACTGATTTACACACCTCATAATTGAGAGATGTTTGCTTTGCAGTTATTTTTGTAAAACAAATGTATTAATTTTTCCTTGAAGACTGCGAATCTCCATTTTTTTGTCATGGCTCACGAGCCAGGTTGTGACAACGTTCTCTCAGAGCATTGTCTAGCATTGTCTTTATAAACCAAGTCTGAATAGAACACTGCTATGGAAACACACTCAGCTCTTGTGGCTTCTTGTGAGTGTAATTTCTCTTCCAACCTGTTGTCACGTCTAGGCCTGCTTAATTTGGCATCTGCTATTTGGCACAAGAGAAGTGATGCAAAGGCCAAACACCCACAGAGGGGCTGGCGGGGGAAATCCAACTGATAAGGACACACTTCAGACAAAGGAAAAGGTTTATCCAACTCCCTCACTTCATGGTTCAGCCACTATCACAATGGAATATAATCTACTGTACTTGGGAATTAAGTGAACAGATTAGAGTATAGAATAAAGTGTGTAAGACAGAACACATTTATGCTGTTGCGTACACTATAATACTTCTAACTGACACAGACACACACACACGCTACAAATACAAACACATTTGCACACGCAAAATAGTCGAATATGGCAGACATGCCGAGAGTCAGTCCAATCAGTGATCTGGTGAAAGGGTCTCCACTTCAAGCATGAACTCTTTTTATTCATCCCACTTTAGCTTGTTCTCAATATTTCCTGTACTGCTTAGCCTTGTTGCTTGTCTAATCTGGTGCCAAGGAAGGAAAAACAAAGACTGAAGAGAAGGTGTGGGGAAGAATAGTGTAAATAAATGGACAGTGGGTAAAGACAATAGAAGCAGTGCTTGACTTCCTCAGGATTTGGGGGGCTGTGATTGCAGCCATTAAGAGTTCAAACAGGAAGAGTTTAAGTTCCATGAACAGACAGCGAGCAGAGGAGGTCATCGTTTTTGACACTTCCTCTATAATATAAACACAGGGTGTTTTAGAATTGTTGTGTTTTACGGTTTTAATTTTTAATGGTGCTAACAACCAATTTTCTTGAGAAATTTGAGGTAAACTCAAGTTAATGAGCAAAACATTTACCTGAATCTTTAAAAGGTATTTCAATTATTGTTCTTACTATATAAAAAAGATGGAAAAATTTCCTGCTCAGGTTTGGCAGTCAAACTGTGTGAATTAATTCTTACACCATATTTGGAAAGGCACTGAAATGTTTTTTTTTATATATACTTATTTGATTCCCGAAGGGAAATTAAGCACACTCTAGTTAGTTCAAACACATGCATACATATTAGTGAGTACAGGCCCCTATAGCATACACACACACACACAAGGGGGCCTGTAAGCATGCAAGGGAAGGTAGAGTTACGGGCAGCTACTTCATGGTGCGCCCCTCATGAGCAATTTTGTAAAGGGGACAGCGCCTTGCTCAAGGGCGCTTCGGCAGTGCTCCGGAAGTGAGCAGACACCTCCCACTGTCAGCTCATACACCGGGTGTTTTGGGGCGGGAGCGGGAAACGAACCGCCGAACTTGAATCATAGGACGACCCACTCTACCGCCCGTTCAACCACTGAGCCACTGCCGCCCCTGACTGTGCTTGCCCGGCCAAGTTTGAGAAATTGTTCAGTTGGAAAAGTAAAATTGTCTCTTAGGGAGGCACGGTGGCGCAGTGGGTAGCACTGTCGCCTCACAGCAAGATGGTTCCGGGTTTCGAATTCCAATCTGTGCTGAATTTGTACAGTCTCCCTGTGTTCGTGTGGGTTCTCTTCAGTTTTTCTGGCTTCCTCCCACCTCCAAAAACATGCACCTTAGGTGAATTGATCATTTCAAATTGCCTGTAGCTATGAGTAAATGTGTGACTGGTTGTTTGTCTTTCATGTGACTCTGCAGTGCTCTGAGTGCCCCTTGTCTCTCACCCGCAAGTCAGCTGGGTTAGGCTCCAGCAATGCCTTGACCTGCTGTAAGCGGAAAAAGTGGTATTAAATGTATGAAAGCTGTCTTTTAATGAACATATTTCATACACTCTATATAATAAAGTACAAATAATTCAGTTTTCATACATTCCATTTCTGATTTACCAATGCCGGTGCTTTATTCATCAAATAGAATGTGCAGTCAGATGGCCTCACCTCAAGTACAGAACCTAAAATGATTAGCTAAGTGGATGTAAGTGAGACAGGATTGAAAATGACTGAGAATTTAAGCATATACAAATACAGAGAGGTGTAGGTCACAGGGAAAAGGATACCAATAATAAAAATGGGGATGGAACAAATATGGTGAAGGAAGTGTTTACAATCTCGGATCTATTCAACTTTGTGCTCTTTTTGCTGCCCCCCCCCCCCAAAAAAAAAGATGCAGATAACATGAATAATTTTGCAACTTTGTTGGGAAAACTTTCTGAAGTGTGGCAAGACAGACTAGGTGTGATAAATTATTCAAATGTTTCATCTGAGCCGTGCTGCTTGCGTAGGGCAGGCCTCTACAATATGTATGTAAGAAGACATGATGAAACAACTCCATAAACAGAAGAGAGAGAGTGTTTGGGGAGTGTGGGAATGGAGGAAAGGGTGCAAGTGAGGCAAGTGACTTTGACTTTGACTATATGTAGACAGTTATGTGCGAGGCCTCTATAATATATACATCTAAGGACTCTTGATGAAATAGACTTGTGTGATGTGGGATAGGCTCCAGTACAACAAAGGGGGGCAGATTAAGCCACAGATATGAGTGATAGGAAGAAAAACAGCATAAAAATAATGTTAAAAAGAAAGACATATGAGAAGGCTAAGGGGAAATGTTGAAATTCTTGCCTCTCAGAGTGTATATGTTTGTGTCAGAGGCAGGAAGAGAGAGAATGGGTATTTAACAAAGAAACACAATACAACACAGAAAACAATAAATGCAAGGAAGCAAGTACCAAGGAAGAGAGGATAAGCATTTCAAAAATGCTGTATCAATGGAGGGATGGAATACACAAGAGAATACCGTTATTCTATGTGTTTGCCTGGTGAGATAAACCTTGATATTTTCATTTCTTCACTGGGATTTCTAATTTCTCATGCTTAAAGCTAACCACATGTTTTATATTGCTAAGATAAACACACACAAAGATGATGAATATTTTTCAAGCCTGGGGTATTGAACCTACGGCTTGAACCACTTCTACAGCGCACTATACAACCAGACCACGTGGACTTCATACAGGGTAGATCTTCAACAGATAATCTATAAATGCACTTACATTTAATGTGGTTGAACCCTTCCAATACAGCACCAATGGATGCTGTACTACTGGATACCGAGAAGGCCTTTGACAGGGTCCAGTGGGTTTCCTGCACTCAGCCTTGTTGAAGTTTAGTTTTGGAAGTTGTTTTAGCAAATGAATAAAAATAATGCTATAATGTTACATATGTTTATATAATGCTCCTAAACCAGTAGTCATGACAAATGGTGTGGCACCTCCACTTTATGATCTCTGTAGAGAAACTAACAAGGGTGCCCCCTTTTCCAATTCTAGTTTACAATTACAAAATTGCCCTTTTGAGTGAGGTTATAAAGGCCTCAGTCCTCAAACGCTACATTGGTGCCAGCGGTGAAAGCCGCTTACAGTGTTATGAGATGTATTTATTTAAGTTTGACTAAGCAGAACATCACTGAAGGCCTAGGTGTGAAATACACTTCCTGCAACTGCAATAATGCCATACTACATTATTACTACCTTATTAGTACCTTATTAGTATTGGCAGGTCCACCATTCCACTCAAGCATCTTATCTACAAATGTGTACCTTCTTCTCTTGTTCTTCAATGTACTACTTTTCATCCTCGTAATTGCTATTGGAGTTTTTTTTTCTAATTCTGTAAATAATTATTATTTATATTTATTATTTATTTATTACTATAAATACATTTATATATATATATAAAGATATTTATAAATATATAAATAAATAAATCTATATAAATTATATAAATCTATAAATAAATGTATTCATTTATTTACTACTATAAATACATTTATTTATATTTATTATTAGTTATTCATTACTCTTTCTATTTGGTGTTGTACTACTTTCTATGTGCTGGTGCTTTCTGTGTGCTTTTTCCGTGTTTTGTGTACTTACTGTGCTGTGTGCGACGGATAAATTAATTTCCCTGACGGAACCTCCTTAAGGTAAATGATAAATGTTAAAAGTTTAGATGTTTCTTTGTTCAGAAAACGCAGAGTACTATTGAAAATCCTCTTTACGTTAATCTCTCTTGGATTTTGTGTCATCCTGATTATTTTGTAATTTGACTTTTATGAATAAACGTGATGTTAAAAATCAAAAGTAGGGTAACCATTACGCTCTATCAGTGACTGTGGTCTCTTAGTAATAGCCCCTTAGTGAGCGTACTAGCCCCTTTCCTTGACATGTTTCCTGAACTAACTTGAGGAAACACAAATGCAGTTGCTAGAAAATTACTGGAAAAATTCAATTACAGTAATGCAAATGTGGAATGAGTATGCCTCATCATAGTTGATAGTGAACAAACTAACATAAAAACTGGCTATGTTTATAAGCAATCGGAAGAAAATAATCAATATGAAGAATCTGAAGCACACCTTTAGGGGCCCTGGAAATTGTAATGATTTCTACACTTTTTGAAGCGCTGGTTATAAACCATATACCAATTACCTATGGACAGTTGAATGGAAAAGGTTAAAACTATTTGTAATCTTTGATGGGGGGCATGTTTAGAAATAATAAGCGAAAATAGCTAGGGGTCACCTAAATACAGCTTGTCAACCCACTTTCCAAAGAATGAAAAAATCATGAACCTAAGGTAGTTGATTTATTCCTTGTCCTCATTGAGTGAGAGAGCAAAGTAAGTAGGAGCATAAATGAGTGCAGCAGCATTGATTGCATGTATTTAATCTCCTGCTGGTCAGCACTTGGCTTGTTGCTAAACACCAGAGGTCATTTTCTACCCTGAATCCCCAATGATGCTAGCTTCAGAGCCCCCAGAGACAGACTAAGCATCATTATGAGAGTGATTACATTCTCAGGTGCACCGTAATAAACACCTACTATACACTTTTGGACAGACAAACACAAACTCACATTGTCAATAAATTACCACATTACAGGAGTTCTTGCAAATCTTTATGCAAACATACACACACACATACACAGTTTCACATTATGGCCTCTGATCGGTAGAAACCAAGTTTATTGCAGCCTCTTTCTGTAATTCCTTGTAGTGCACATTTTAACTTTGTGTAAGAGCATGCATTAATTCAGACATCATTTAATAAGACACACAGTTAGACTGCTTTGACCACTCTATAGAAAGGTGCTGAAAGGCAATTATGTTTGGCAAATAGCCCTTCAGGCTCCAGGGGCCTAAGCCCTTCAATCCAGACAAATGGAAAAGGAAGAGTGGACTCAAACCTCACGCCAGATTAGAAAGGGAGTCACTCTGGGCCAGACAGTAGTCACTGTTATTTAAGATGGATGATAGTAAAAACCAGCATTTGCAGTTGATCTAGATGAGTTAACCAGCAATCTGGATTCATGAGCCTCCTAACCAGAGTTTCAATTTTGTCAGACAGTGTACAGTCTTGATAAACATCCACATTTGACATCTCCATTTGATTTTCTGATTCAACCTAAGCCAATGTAAAGGATGAGCTCACACTAATTTAATTGTGTAACAAGTTGGCAGCTTAACAAACTGAGCACAACAATGACGTGCAATCTGTTTATGAGATAAATATAAATCAATATTCACTCTCTTTAGCCCTGTTTTGGTTGCCACCAATCCCAAACAACAAACTTAGTTTAGATGGTCTGTTCTGTACAAATGACCACTATTGCACATTTGTATACGGGGTCACGTTTGTCCCATTTAACAAACTTGTTCAGGATAAAACTAAATTTTGAACTTGAACAAAGAACTTTGTTTGCAAAAGTAGGGATTAAAGGGCTAGCCATTCAATGCCCATTAGGTATCAAGATATGAACATCTGACTTACGAACATTCGTAGATACAAGCAATCAACACCATGATATCCATCTATTGCAGTTTCTACCACAACCCATGCAAAGTAGGGTAACACTAACGTCAAATAGATTACGATTTCACATTTCATGTCAAAAGAACTCAGCAAAAATAAAACTAAGTGAACAGTTTGCCCTGATGTCGGACACCATGTGGCCTTTTCAGGTTTTCTGCTGGTGTGTCACCTGCAGCGTTTCATCTTTTTATCTGCAATTCTGCCAATTTCTGGGCAGGTAAAGAAACACACAATGCATTTCTATGTACAGGGTTGTTCACGAGCATCGACAATTTGGGTCAGGTTGACAGAGCCAGCAATGTAGACTGTAAGAAAGGTCTGTCACAACCTGCCTTTTTTTTTCATATTTCTTTTAAATTATTGACAGAAGCATGCGCTTCAGGTTGATTGGCTGGTCCCAAATTGCCCGTAGGAGTGAGTGTGTGTGTGCATGGTTGTCTGTCCGCGGTGCACTGGTGTTGTGCCCGGAGTGTCCCCCGTCTCACGCCCTATGCCAGCTGAGATAGGCTCCAGCTCCCCCTGACCCGCTACGGTGGATGAAGCGGCAGAATATGAACGATGAATGAGTATTGGCATTGAAATTTAATAAATAACATACAAACGATTGTGCTTACTAACAGCCTCTTGGAACCAATTGTGCACGTAGGTTGAGGACTACCTGCACTCATTTTACTCATTTTATGATAAATAATAATGCCAATAATGTACTTAATCAAAAATAGCCTACTTCCTATTCATAATTTTTGCTACCAAAGTGATGAGTTTGTGGGGTCTAGGTGAGATATGGTGAAATATCAAGTATTATTGAAAAAGGATTGAAAGGTTTGGGTGCATTCCAATCGGAGAAAAGTTTAACCTGCAACTTTTTATCAGTTAATGATACTTTTTTATGTCAGTATAGAATGGGTCTCAGTACAGTTGGATTATTTAAATACTTGATGATTGCTGTAGACAAAAGAGTTATCTTTCTTTCATAACACTTCATTGTGTCAGTTTTAATAATAATCACGCACAGCAACAAAATAACAATGAGCCAGTAAATGTTTTACATGCTGATTGCCATTATTAGTAAAATCAATATAAATGATGATAGTAGTCTTCGCCTCAAACAAATGTGGTGGACAGACTGTAGAAATTATGAGACAGTCCTCAAGCCACATTATATTTTGTACATTGGATGAATCCATATTTTTAAAAAAGATCAGTGACAGAACAAAAGTAAAATATAAATGTATATTTTTGAAAGTTAGCTCTGAAGCAACTAGAATTCTGTTAATGGCTTGAAAATGTTTTGCCTCTCAGCTTCCTCAGTTCTAACTGACTTATCTGGAGTCTTACCAATTTACACTCTTCAGTTTGCTAATACACTCAGAGTCAAAGGAAGTGTGGAGGACTCAGACGAACCATTCTGGATAATTTTCTTGGCTGAGGACACATGTAATTTATTTGCCTAATGGGGCATCATGTGGACATCTTATATATTGCAATCTTTTTGTCACTTTGTGTCACTGCCACCCCCACCGCTACTGGCGGCAGCAGTGGTAGAGCGGACGTTCCTAAGATCGGCAGTTCAATTCCCACTCCCGCCCGGAGTGTGAGCTGACAATGGGAGGTATCAGCTGGCCTCCGGAGCACTGCCGGGGTGCCCTTGAGCAAAGTGCCGTCCCCCTTTACACAAAGGGGCTGCCCACCACTCTACCTCCCCCTGCATGCGTACAGGCCCCTTTGTGTGTGTGTGTGTGTGCTACAGGGGCCTGTACAAACTAACATGTAAGCATGTGTTTGAAGTATTTACTAACTAGCGTGTGCTAGTGTACTGATCAGATCAGTATATAACATTTAAAAAAAATAAAAAGACTCCCTGTTTATTCACTCTTTAGTTGACTAATGAATCAAACTGTCACTTGCATGAAATTTTCTTTTGTGAAAATCAACTATAGCGAAAAAATGGTATACAGTGAGTCTTTTCCAAAAAACTGTTAAAGCAAGTTCAAAACACAAGATTGCACTTTCCATTTTAAAAAATGAAATTTGTTTAAGTAATTCAGTTCATTTTAAAAGAAAATGTATGTACTGTTTGTTTTTTTCAAATGTGTCGGCTAGTCATGGTGTTTTAAATTTTCTCCTTAGTGAACAGTTACCAAGAGTCATTGGCTTTAATAATGTACATTGTGTTGACTTTTTTTACTGTTGTCAATGTGTTAATAAGTAAGACAAACGTGGAGAAATATGTCCTTTCTGATGGAAGCATTTGTGTTTCCTCCCTTCAGACAGTCCTGGCTTCACTCTTGAGGAAAGTATTAGGACTTGTTTAGTAGCTAGGAACTGTTGAAGATAAGTGTTGGCAAATAGTACAGTGAAAGGCAGGAAGCATTTACAGTATATAAGGCTTTGCATGACATCCATAGAGATCTTCTTAGAATGGCAGAAAGTATTGGTAAGTTACTGTTTGGCTCTGAATCCCCACAAATACAAACCCTAAAGATATCTATAGTTGACAGAACAGAACAGTTTAACTCTCTTGGGTTGTAATCCACAGCAGCAATGTACAGCTAGAAATTGGGGAATGGTACATTGACCGTTATCTTCTTGCTCATAACAGTGTTATATACATCTAGGATAAGCTCTAGCAGTTTTGTTTGTCTTGTTGTTATTTTTAATTCTGAAAACCTGCAGACATCATGATGGGGAAATAGTCATGACTGAGAAAGGAGATACAGATGATGCTTTTCCTCATTTCAGAGTCATTTTGCAGAGTCAGCGATTTGAAGAAGATTAAATCATAATTAATTATTCCATACGTTACAACAAATAAACACTTAACATTATTAATATCAAGATTGGTAAATATTAAAAGATTTACAAATATGCCAATGTATTTTATGTGAAGATTTAATAAAGTCACATCACACCCAGTTCAATTAAGCAATTCATCAATTAGTCAATTCATTAAGAAGACAACTATGCATTTGTTATTGCTAATCTGAAAATTATGATGAAAGAAGACTTTAAATAATGGCATGCAGGTGGAAGAGGTAGAGAAGGTAGAACATGTAAAATAAATAGTGCTGAGGGTTGGACTTACCGTTGTTGCCAAAGTCAAGCGAGTACTTGACCACGTGGTAGTTATTCCACACATATAGCAGGTTATCTCTTGGGTTGTAATCCACAGCAGCAATGTACTGGTAGGAATTGGGGAATGGTATGTTAATCGTCATCTCCTTGCTCTTATCAGTGTTATAAACATAATCAATTTTGTTCCCAGTCCCTTCATTGTCATCATCTTCATAGACAGTTTTGACAACGTACAGCACTCCGCAAATCATGAAAGCATTGGAGGCAGAGCGTTTGTCATACGTCGTGTCCCAGGATCCTTCAATACGCAACGTGTAGGGGTTGAGCTGGCTCACCACTATGCGCCCGTTGTTCTGTTCTGTTGCATAGACAACCCACAGTCCATTCTCATCCACTGCTAAGTCAATGTCGGATTTACCCCCCCAGCGGTATGGTGAGGTGTCATGGTAGTTAGCATTGGCAATAATGGCCTCACCACTCTTTATGCGAGTGCGCAGGTCAAACTTTACGATGTTGCGGGTGCGTTCTTTGTTGAAGAACAGGGCACCATCATAGACGACAAAACCAGTTCCATCCACACGGTGAGGAAGTTTATAGGTGGTGGTGGGACGGCCTGCAATGAAGTCCTCCTTTGATGAGTACTCTGTCAGTGTGTCTGTTCGGTATGGCGTCCAGGGCATGTAGTAAATCTTGTCCGATGCCTGCAGAGGGTCTTTGCACCAAGCACCAGATTGGTGATCGGACTCAAACAGATGCTCACTTTGGTACACTCCTCGCAGAATGCCTGGGCAAAGAAATACTGACAAATGACAAACATTTTATGTTAATACATTTTCATGGAGTTGCTGTAAAATGTCACGTGTTCTTTTAAGATTTCTTCACATTGCCTGTGAAATGTTTGTCTCCTATTTATAAATGTTACTTTGTACTTCAACTTAACCTTAAGTCTCAGTGAGTGATGATGACATGATAGACTTACAGTGTTGTGATTTGGATGTTCTATAGTTACCGTCATTCTTAAGCAGTAAGTGCATGCCTCCAATTGAACAGATAATACGCTACTTTCACAGCACAGAGAATAAAAGAAATCCCCCTCCTCCCATACACACATCTATTCCCCTTTCTCCATCCCTCCCTCTCTCCCCATTTTCTAATTAGTCTCAGCTCTTTCGTCTTCTCTCTTTCTTTTTATCTGTTAGTAACAACAAACTGTACAACAGAATATATATTTTATCACCTGCTGCAACTGTTAGGATAATTCATTTCCCACTCTGTGCTTGGTATTCCCATCTTGGAATACTGAGGTCATTTTTTATGAGTGATGTGGGTGAGGTTGTAAATTCTCTGAAGTCGGTGCATCTGGAGTCATAGAGATGTCTGTAATTGGAGTGGAATGTTACACACATCCAGCGGTCACACATGGAGACAGAACAGATGTGCATCATGCATATGTTTCCTATGTCGGAATATTTATTTGATTTTTGAATCATGAAAAAACATTTTAAATAATGAATGTCACCACAATTGTGTTTTCATTGGCTCAGACTAAAGGTTTGATTGACCTGTGGAGTCTGTGGCATTCTTCTTTCTTTGCAGTTTATAATAATGGAGTGGGAAATAGTGTCTCAAGAGAACTAGTATTTCAAAAACTGCCTCTGTAGGTTAATATGTGTTTTATAAACTGTGTCAATATAGCAACAGTGAGTTTAGAAGAGATGTCAATCTGTCACAAAGTACAAACCACTTGAGGTATTTGAATAAAATATTGACAACACAGACTCTGAGCATATGTGACAGACTCACCTTTTTGTTCCACTTCTGCATGATCCATAGGAAAAAAGATTTGAATATAAAACAACAGAGAGGTGGAAAGAAACAGACAAGAGACAAAAACAGATTAATGATGCAATAATAAGGAAATCGTGATAATGCAATTTCAGATCTCTACAGTTGTTCCCATATTTCAACCTAACCTTGTGAGAATGCTCTCCATGTGTGATTGGTAATAAAATTATGTAAGCATCTGAGGAGGCTGCACTGTGAGCGGGGGGCTATCTGACAGTAATGCATCTTACATATGTCACACAGATACACATAGAGACATGCTCACATACAGGAACACACACACACACACACACACACACACATACCATTCAAGCAGAAAGGGGTGGAAGGACACTGAAAGCAAGCATACAGTACAAGGCAATAACACAACCTGGAAAAAAAAGTATTACATGCATTTTTTGAGCAAAATGAAACAGCAATACAAATGACCTGGAACACTGATCTCTTTCATATATGCTAATAGTGAAACACGGCAATGATAACCAGAAAATTGACTTGATTACTAGGATAGCTTTTCTGTGGACCAGCCAAAACTGTTGCTTTAAAATGCTTTTTGATGCTTAGTGGGTGGGCAACTGCTTTGTGTATGTCATTTACTCTTTGTAACTCTTTGTAACTGCCTGTGAGTGCACAATCATCTCCGTGTTAAGGTAGGAGCATGCTGAATGCGCTGGTTTGATTCAATCCTTACAGAGAGTCCATTATATTTGAAGCTCTATCCTTGGAGCTCAGACTGAAGGTTTCTTATGATACCAAGTGATGAAATTTACACACTTGCTCAAGACCTCTTAAACATAAATTCCACTTGGCCTTTCTCCCAGGTGGGACCAAGAGAATGGGAACATGCTAGAAACATAATCCTGCAGGCAGCACCTTTATGGCAAGACTGTTAGAGACCTGCTGAATGGATCTGGTCTGTCGAGAGGAGAGGAGAGGAGAGGAGAGGAGAGGAGAGGAGAGGAGAGGAGAGGAGAGGCGATGCTTTTCATTTGAAGGGACTTCCGAATGGAAGGTTTATATATAGCACAAGTGCACTACATTTTGCACGATGCAGACATAAATTCTTTAGCACATTAAAGCCTAAACTCATCACCAACTACAAGACATACTGTATGCAACCACATGTGACACTGACACACACAAATAGACAGACACGCAAACACACGTCAACACACACACACGCACGCACACGCACACACACACAAGCAACCATTAAGTCCTCAGCTCAAAAAAAAAATGCATGGTAACTGGTGCAGCTTAGCACAAGTCCAAATAAATGTGCAATTTCAAAAAGGAGATCATGTTAAACCTACAACTGGCATGCATATAGGCAAATACACACAGATGTTCCATTACAAGCTATAAAATGCTTTCTTATAAAGATGCGTTTCCTTTGTGGGAATTTGTGGAAAATGTGTGCAGGTGTAGGCGCGTGATGGAAAGACAGATACTAATACAAAACACACACGCACGCACACACACACACACCCACACACGTACAAACAATGCAAAGAGACATGTTTTGGGTGAGAAGGCAAGGATTAAGTAAGATTTTAAATCACATTATACAACATTGCAGATGTAAAACGAAGCATGCAAAGTTCAAGGTTCCCAGCAAATAATTGATTTGATGACAGAGAGGTAACAGGTGGAAACAAAAAGACCCAACGCACATAGAAAGTCAAACTAAAGTTATTTTATTTGCAATATGGGTAATGGGTAGCCAGTTCAGCTGGCTTTCAATAGATTGGTAAATGTAATTGGTGGCAACATTGAAAGACTGATTATGTTTAATGAGATGGTGACAAAATCATTTTTGTGCATTAGAATTATTAAGCTTTCTGGGCCCAGGATTTAAATATATAGTAGTTAGTAATGTATTTGTCAGAGGTTTACTGAATTTAGGCTCATATATGTCAGATGATAGAGAAGATGAGAGGTCTTTTGTGTAAATCTTAATTCTGCGACGACAGCAGTTAAAGTAGAAGAGAAAAAATATGGACTATAACAACTTGGCAGAAGCTTCTAAGAAACCATCAGCAAGGTAGACTTTTCTCTGGGTGTTATTCATTACTGAATTCTGCAGAAGTGTAGCATGTTTTTATCTACTCAGTATGTTTGACTGATCATTTGCAAAACCACTTAGCTTGCAATACTGAAAAGTTCTGCAGCGACATAAATAAAATATCTTGATTCATTCCTCGCAAAGCTCTGAGTGAATAAAAGAGAACAATAACAGTTAGAGCGAAGCTCTGTTGTGAGACTGTGTCACCTGTCAAGTTTCACATTCATTACAAGTCATCTAAATATTCATTAATGTCTGAGTTAGCATCTTTTCAATATTTTAAAAATGTTTTTAATCAAAAGAGCGGCTCTGTCTGTGTATCTTAAGTACCTATTCTGTTCTCTCGCTCTCTGTCTCACGCACGCGCACGCACACACACACACACACACACGCACACGCACACACATTCACACAAAAAGAAAACGTGAACCTACTGGAAAGAATTAGCATTTTTATTGAAAGCATACGCTTTGTTAAGCAGGTATTCATATAGGAGGAAAGACAGTGTGTGTAATACGTGTATGTACTGGGCATGTATGACAGCAGTCTCACCACTACTATATCTGATCCCCAATCAGTTCAGCTGGCTAAAGCCTAAGGACAGCACTTTTTCTTTTTCTCCATTAGTCTATTCGTACTGTCTTGGACCTCCAGTCATCACTTCCCATTCTCCATTGTCATTCATACAGGGTCTCTGTCTCCACATTTATTCTTCTCCCTGCATCCCTTTGTCTTTCCACCTCCTCAACCCAAGCAATGTCCACCTCTCACACTGCGTTAGCTAATCCTTCCAGTCCTCTGTCTAGCAGCCTCATCTAACCTACTTCTCTATACCCATTTCAGCTGTCGCTCTCTCTCTCTCCAACGTTCTTTTCTCCATCTCTTCACATCCATTCCATCTTCACTTGCTCTCACTTCACCTCCGTTATGCAGTATGTTGTACATGTGTATGCAGAAAGACACGGATGCACACACAGAAATAATATGCAAACAACTTTGAATATGTTGTTTCCATAGCAACAAAAACATATTCACACATTCATAAAGATGTTCTTATGTTGTCATGTTCATTTTATTCCAAGAGTCCAGTCTGGGACAAGTCTTTATTTTGACAAAATTAACACTTAATTATTTTTTAATTAGCTTTCCAACAAGGCCAAATTCCATTGTTTAAAATACAAATGTATGGATATTACACAACCTATCACAGCTTTTCTGATTAATAAACTGAGTGTGGCAGTAGGCAAATTACTTCATAATGACAGCTCGAGGAGCAAGGTATACTGCATGGAATGATATAATCTCAAGTTGTTCTGGCATTTGTAATGGATGACCATGAATGAAACAATACAAATCACCACATATCATTTTCTACAGCATAGCATATTAAATGTATCCAAGTGTGAGACGTTGCCTTGGAGAAGCAATTTGTACAGTAGTGTGCTAACGTATGGATATTTATAGTCTATATTTATATGCCTGCAGTGCTATGAGCAAGTATACACAAGTGGCTAATTACTGCCAAAGCTTGCTGGCAGGTTTGGCACATGACTGCCACACACTCATAACACAGAGAGCTAGAGAGAGAGAAAGTGAGAGAGCACTTGATTTTAACTTTGGAAAACATCCAAAAACCTGCCGTGCAGGGAGGAGAAATGAGGAGCTGTGAATTTAGTGCAAGCCAAAATTAAAAACAAAAAAAAAAAAAAAAATGGAGAAAATGAGGGGGGGTAACACTTCCATGAAAATGGAACCATACATAATTTAATTTCTCATTTAACCGTTTCACTTCCTAATTTGTGATTTGTTTATTTAATGTCAACACAACGTAAACTTAACGCATCGGTTCTACTTAAAACATCAGAGCTCAGGAAAAACTGTTCCATAAATGTTTCTTTTGTTTGCATGCAATCAGTTTCTGCTTAGTGAAACCTGGCCTTTAAAGGAGATGGCTAAGTGTCCATTGTTTAAACTGACCTATAAGTACTACCAGCAATCTTGAGAAGTCTATTTGAATTACACATCTCCCTTGATATGAGCCATTTGAATTTCAATCTGATAATTTCTTCATTTCAGGCAATGAGTCTTTTTAGCACTGTGACAGATTCAGCACACTGTCATTCATTTTACAAAACAAACCTCCTTTATTGATCCATCTTGATTTATGGCACCAAATTGGAGATTTATCTCTGCTTAATCTCTTACAAACATATCTTTCACAATAACTCAGGAGACAACATTGATTTGCTATCAGCCACAGCAGCGTGAGCGCAGACACCTGGATCTCCTGTCTCAGATTGTCAGATTGAGAACAGGAATATCTGTCTAGGGTTCAGAAAATATTACACCTTTCATAAAAAATTGATTTCATAAATATTTCAAAAGTGCAACATGAGAGCTCTTCACAAAAATTTGACAAGCAATGTATGCATTTTGGAGTCATAGTTACACTTTTGATTTTTTAGATTATTTCCTAAACACATCCACAGGAGCCAGGTAATGGATCACAGCACTACTTGAGCCAGACTCAACACTGATTCAGAACATGGATATTGCTAATGTACTGTCAAAAGCTCTCTCTATCTGCGAAAGTCCATCCCTCTCTCTCTAAATCTCTTTGTAATTTTCTGTCAACATGATTATTTTGTAATTTGATTTTTATGAATAAATATGATGTTAAAAATCAAATCTCTCTTTCTCTCTCTCTCTCTCTCTGAATCTATTTTAGATTTTGTATCAACGTGATTATTTTTTAATTTGACTTTTATGAATAAAGATGATGTTAAAAATCAAAAAAAAAATTTTTTTTTCTGAAAAAAAAAAAAGTAAAAGACATGATTGTAACATGATGTTTAAAATCAAAATCAATCTCTCTCTCTCTCTCTCTCTCTCTCTCTCTCTCTCCTCTCGGCTTTTATAAATAAACGGGATTTTAAAAATCAAAAATCAAATCAAATCTCTCTCTCTCTCTCTCCCTCTCTCCCCTAATTCTTCCTCTCCCTGTATCTGTTAGCTCTCAGATGACTTTGGTTTCAGGTGTTGTCTGTTTTCTTTGGGAAGGGGAAGAAGGAGGGATGTTATTCAGACAATCTCATTGTTTATCTGATACTGCTTCCTCATGCAAATAATCCTGAGTTCAGTAAAGTCATTAATGTGTGAAAACAGAGTAGTATTTTCATCTAACTGTAAAAAAGATAAAGGTAAACATGCAGACAAGTTTCAAATGCATGGATGAAAGTGAAACACACTATCATACAGACCCTCTTTTGCATGTGTGTGAGTGCATGTGTACTTGGTGGGCAGGTATCAGGTTGTGTTTCCATCTGCTCCAGAGAGGGCTCTGATAGTCCTATTATTTAATCTGCTGGTCATTCTAGCCGCCAGGCAAAAGCCGTTTACCGACACATAATTGAATGCTTCAACTTGGCCGACTGTATGAACCACATTGCCAAGGCTGCACTACTCAGACCATGTTACACAAAGATTCTGGAGCACTTAACAGGAAGTTAGAAATTTAAAGTGAGTTCTAATTTTTGTTCCAGTCCCCTTTGTGATCAAGTCAACACACATATTTCCTCTGAAGGAATTAATAATAATTCATAATTTTCTCCTTTCGTTAATGAGTTCCTCAGCAAAGATATTTGTTCCATATCAAATCCTGTCAACAGCAAGATGTACAGAATGTAATATGAAAAATATATACACATTATCATTTTATGACATCCATGCTTCTTTGAGACCCTAAATTTACATGAACTTTAATAAACAAATAAATTTTCACCAGGTCAGTCAGTAAAGATTTGTGATGTAACCATTCATTCATTCATTTTCTGCCGTACCGGGTCACGGGGAGCTGGAGTCTATCTCAGCTGGCATAGGGCGTGATGCGGGGGACACTCTGGGCACGACGCCAGTGCACCGCGGAGCCACACGTAAAGACAAACAACCGTACACACACACACACACACACACACTCCTACGGGCAATTTGGGATCGGACCCTGATGTAACCATATGTAACATAATTATTTTTACTGTAAGTGTTTATCATCTTCTACTTTTACTTGAACTGTTTAAGCCTTGTTGGTCTACTAGTTGATTTAGAGTTATCTAATCCGTTAAGAATTTTTATATGTTTAATATCATATTAGTTTTCACTTGCTTGGTTGTCTTCATTATTTCCACGTCAGCATAATTGGTAAAAAACAATTATATCCATCAAGTGAACAAGGGCCATTTCAACTCGTGTCTTGATGTGAAACCAAAAACAGGCACCATTTTAATTTTTTATTTAAACAAACATACAAATCGTACATAATCTTAGTCTTCTCAACGATTCCCTCAGCTGGAAAGCAAAAATGGAGAGCAACTATACATATTTAATCCACTAAGACTCCACCCTGAGCTTTTTTGCATTTATTATGCAGTGAGCTGCAACCTAGATTTTGGGACAAACTATGAGGGGAAAAATAAGTTTCACAGATGTTTTGATGTCTTTGAGTTTGAATGTTTCAGTGCGGCGAATATAGCCTGCCTTCTGATATGATACGGTCAAAGGTCACGTCACAAATGGCCCCAATCAAAACTCCAACAATGTCTCTTCCTTCCTTATCTCTATGTTACCGGAAAAAGAGATCATTGTTTCATGAATTAACTCGGTCTGGCGCTCATATTTTGTTTAAAATGGATCTTGTATTTTAAGTCAATAAGAAGTACCATAAGCTTTCCATTGTCATTGATAACTATATTATTGGCAATAATGCAATGAGGCTCAAATGAAATTAAATTATTTTAGATTGAAGTATATTCAAGCACATTTTACAGACTCACAATATGTGAACGGCTTATGTTACAATACTCAAAGATATGCCTTGTAGCAGAGCCTTTACAAAGGCAAGAGGTCACAAATATTTACAAAAATACTTGAAAAGGTACTTACTATATGGGACACACTCATATTGAACTTCCAAGTATTTGTACGTGCCAGGACAAGGGTCAGGGAAGACATCTGGCCCGGCCACCACTGCACACTGGGTACGGTTGTTGCACCTACATGAAGTAAAAGGTAGATATCTCATTGAAATACAGAACAAATAAGCATGCACAGATACACTGACTGCAAGCACCCACTAAAAAATACACAGATGGGTAGTTTATAGCCCAAAAACTGTGATGCAATATTCACTGAAAATGTATATTACCACTCCACTCATTGAATCCCTGACACCTAGCAGGTGTGCCATGTTGAAGGACCCTTTACACTGACAGGGGAACACACAGTATGTTTCACTCATAGACAGGATGGTCAACAATGTCTAATGAAGAGCTGCTGTGAAAAAACACTTCTTGTGTGTGTGTGTGTGTGTGTGTGTGTGTGTGTGTGTGCGTGTGCGTGTGTGTGTGTGTCTGTGTGTTTGTTCGCAGAAGTGAGAACAATAACCTATGGCTTTGACAGTACTGCAGCAGACTCTCAATAATTAATTTTAATCATCAGGGGGGCTGTATCCTCTGACACACAAAGAGTAAGTATCCTTCCCTCTGATTAACACTGGCTACATAAAGCACCAAACTATGTACATTAATTATATGTCAAATACGTGCATTTGTTTACATGCATATAGATGTGCCACTATAATAATGCATACATTACATGAGTACTTCTTTACAATAAAACATGTTAAGGACAGTCTTTGCAATCAAAGACGCTTTGTTGGAGGTTGAAGCCTGTACATTATCATGAGTGCTGTCATGACTGACAGGTAATAACATCAAATGTTAACCCTGACTGATGCGCCACTTAATTTAAATGGCTCTTCCTGGTTTAACGTAAGACAGTTATAAAAGAAGGAAAGGAAAAATTCCAGTGCAAACTAACAGAAAAATAATGCATCTTGGACGATAAGGTCCATCAGCCATTTCTCTTATTATTTAAATATTTTCTTTGAATTTGTACAGCTGTTCTTTCTCTCTCTTTTTCTCTCTACACACCTGTCAAACAGGTGACATTCACTTTAAAACACTGAGATTTTCCCATTGTGATATTTTAATGAGAATCCTAAACCCCTCAAGTCTCTTTCGTTACTGTATCATTCAACCATTTACATAATGAAATATGCATGAGAGCTCATTTAATTTTTTATTTCAATATTCACATACAACACAGAGAACTAAAACTGGCTCTGTGTCCATTTACTGGGATCTACTGTATATTAGTGTCTGCTGCTGACCAGTGCCTCTGTGATGGAGTTAGAAGTTACTGGACTAAATTTTAAAGGCCTAAGTGTTGTAACGTTCCATATTGAATTGTAATGCTAATAGCTACCAGTCTTCTCTTCACCCTCCTTCCTTCATTTTTCTCACCTATGTGCTTTTTAATTTCTTGCCCCGGTACCTTCATCATTGGTCACCTGTCATCAGTGCACATTGCAGAATTGGGGACAGGGGGTTGGGGGAAACAAAATAACACATCACCACAACTTTGCCCACAACGCCTAACAATTTATATGACAGGCTAGTCCTCAGAAGTGTATCAGAGCACAAAAACCTATTTCATGACGTCACCTCTTTGCTTTGGCAGAAAATGTGCATTAGTTATGATTTCCTCAATTTGGGAGACAAAGACAAGCAATAAGAGCTACCAGTTTTTTTCTCAAAAAAGCACAGGTATCAGTTAAGAAATAATCATTTTCTCAAACACCTCTGAAAGAGTACCTGAATGTTTGGATCACTCAGTTTAACAATGTCCCGAAGAGGAAGTAAGTGACACAAAAAAGATGTTTTTTTTGTGAAATGACCAGTGAAACTACAAAAAGATTGTTGTACAGTGACAGCAAAATGCACAAGTCACTGAAATACAATAAATGGGGAAAAAACCTGAAGCATTGAAGAAAGAAAAAATACAAATATGCTTGTAGAAAACAAATGAGAGAAGCCTTAGCTTTAACACTAGCCGTGCCTGGGTGTCTGCGTGTTTTTATTTCTACATCATGACACACCTGAAAATTTCAATTCAGTATTCTTATTGCTGAGTCATAAAGCAATGGAGATTACTGACTTCTATTTTTAACAGGGTATACAACACAGATTTGACATAATCTCTTAATGCTCTATCTCTCTGGTATCATTTTCTACAGAATATTCCTGTTTGCATTATCTTTCTTTTGCTTCCGCCAACGTTTTGTAATCCTAGATACAAATTCAGCCTTTATGTTCAACATACCCATTATTACTCTCTGTTCCTCCTTTTTGTCTCATATAATCTATATTTTTAGGTCTGTTTATCTGTCTTAAACCCATTTAACCAAAGTTTTCAAAGTCACACACAGATATCTGCGGCAGGCCTTTTATTACTGGCTTCTTTTTCTCTGTCCTCTCTCCCTGTTTAATATCTTTCTCATGCCTGCCTCCCTCGGGGCATCATCTCTTGCCTCCCTCTGTTTCTCCCTCAATCCCTCCCTCCTTAGTGAAGCCTGTACTGACGTCACCACTCTGCCTGAGCCAGTAATTTGACTCAGTTACCAAAAACACTCTCTTATGTCCCAAGGATCTTCATCCTCTTTCTTTTCCCCCCCATTTTCTTCCTCTCTTCATTCTCTCTTCACCTCTCTGCCAATAATTTTACCCAGAAGCCAAACAGAATATGAAAACCCGTCAAACACTCACAATCCCTGTTCTTTGTGTATTCCGCAGAAAGATGGATGTAGATCCAGGACCTCGCTAACATACACCTTTGTAACACAATGCTTTTTTCCTGCAATTCTGTATGATATTGAAATTGCTCAGTATTTATGTGTGTTTTTCTTGGATATGGAGGAAATGTATTTTTTTTAATTAGCATGACCACATCAAAACAAGGCAGTGGCCTGGATACTGCCTTGTCTGCCGGCTTTCTTTCCTGCAACACACACAGATACACACACTCGTAAACAAACTATTCATTAACAAAGCAGAACTGTGGCAGGCAGGGAAGAGGAGAGCTGCGATGCAGCAGTGAGTGTCGCTGTTGTTATTGTTTACGATGTTTTGGACTTTCTTTGGCAGACCTCCCGTCACTCTGTGTCTGTCTCTCTGTCTCTATCCCTCATATAAACATAACTAAGTGACTGATGATTTGATGAGACTGATGATGGCACATCTGTGTTTGTATGTTAGCGGCTCTAAGCAGAATATATACTGATGTGTGTACATGTGTGAAAGACAGACAGATTCAGACAGAGACACACAGACAGACAGACAGACAGACAGACAGACAGACAGACAGAAAGAAAGAAAGAAAGAAAGAAAGAAAGAAAGAAAGAAAGAAAGAAAGAAAGAAAGAAAGAAAGAAAGATTTTTTTTTAATTTTAAATATCACATATATTCACAGAAAAACAAATTCACAAATTAATCACACTCATACAAAAACCAACAGAGATTCACACAAAAAGGAATTCACATACAGTAATTAATAAATAGAAGAAAATAACCAAACTTAACAAACATACATAAATTAACAAATGACTCAAGCTTCTCACTCACCACAGAACACAATACAGCTGCTGGACGCGGGCATGTCCAGCAGCTGAGCTAAAGCACGCTTTTGGTCTTTGTGGGCTGTAATGTGCCCTCTTTCTCCTGTGGACGCTGTTTAAGTCTGCAGTTCTGCCACGTGTCTCTCCAGATCTCTAATAGACCTGACCAAGTCACCAGAGACATTCTGAGTGTACTGTAGACACAGACTCTTGATTTGGCTTTTGCCTATATCCCACCATTGCTGCAAAGAGCTAAAATCACTTTTTTGTTTTTTTAAAACTATTCTAAAAAGCAATAAAAAATGTTTTAAAACATCTGTCAGGTAAAAATGTTGTATTAAAATGCCAGAAAGCTCTTCTAGCTTTTATCTTATTAATAAAAACACAACACTGTACTAGAGCGTGACCTGTAAAACCATCTGGCAATATGGAACAGTTCTTAAAAACATTAAAATGGTGGTTAAAACAATAAAATCTGTCTAATCGTAACATGGACAATGTGTTTTCTCTGCAGCCTACCCATGTGAACTGTCGACACGTGCCATTAAAATTTTGCCACACGTCAGCCAGTTCATTTGATTTTATAAAATTTTTCAGTTTCTTGTTTGATGCAGCATGAGGCTCCTGAGGATTCCTGTCTAAAATTGGGTTTTCTGTACAATTAAAATCTTTTTCTTTTCCTTTCGGCTTTTCCCTTCAGGGGTCGCCACAGTGAATCAATTGCCTCCATCTAACCCTGTCTTCTGCATCCTCGTCTCTCACACCAACAACCTTCATGTCCTCTTTCATTACATGTCCGTATAATTAAAATCCCCTCCTAAAATTTTTTTATTTCTGTACAATTAAAATCCCCTCCTAAAAATGTACTCACCTCTGCTGCATTTCTGAACTTCATTATTTAAAATGTTTAAAAAAGCCACTCTATCTGTGCCTACAATTGGAACATACACAGAGATAAAAACCAATGTCTTCCTTTCAACCGTTGCACGTACTTTTAAAATGTGGCCTGACATGATGTTTCCACTTAAACAGAACAAGGTTTACAAGCACAAGAAAATAAAATCCCCAGTCCACCCCTGGTGCTGGTTTCGTGGCTTAAATATATTTCTCCGTTGAATTCTCATTTCCAATTTGCTTCATTTTCCACAGTACTGTGTTTCCTGGACAATTAAAACATCTAACTTTTTTACATTTCTCAAGCTAAAAAGAGAAGCTCTTTTCTCCATGTCCTTCGCTCCATTAATGTTCAGTGTGCCTATTTTAAAATTGCACATGTAAAAAATGGAGCTAAAAACAAACAAGTACTTAAAACACAGGTTAAAAAAGGCAGACATTTAAAAACAACAATTCATTAACCACAATCACGTTTTTTTTTTACTTTTGCTATCAATTTCTTCAATCCCCTTCTCAGTAAAAACTGGTTTCTCACTTCCTTATGGGTTCTTTAAATTAAAACAAATGCGATCTAAAAACATATTTAGGTCAGGAAAGAAATTTTCCACTTTAACCTCATACCTTTTGTGTCATGCAGGAATTCTTTAATCTTTCGTGAATCATATTTTTTTACGACTTATTTCAGACAGCTTTCATTCTCAATGTCAGAGCTGCTTGTATAGATCGCTCTTTTTATTTACTTCCTTTGCAATTTTTTTTCCTTTACTATTTTTTGTGTCTGATTTTTTCCTTTCTGAAGCTATTTTTTAAAAATCTTTATCCATTATCATGTCCTCTTCCTCCTCCTCCACCGACAGAGATGCTGCCACTCTGGCAGAAAAAAATGTGTTTTTCACAAAAATTAACAAAATCGTACATATATGACCATTCAATTTCTGAAATTTTAGGGGAATCTGAGCTCCCCTTGCAATCCAAGAGAAACTGTCTTATCGAATAAATCATTAATAAAAGTCAAATAAATTCCGACATTGAATAACAAAAGTTTGTGTTCATATCTCAGGTATGAACACAACCTTTCAATCTACACTTCTCAGACACTATTTTTTTTTCTAAAATAAGGAGATTTTGGTCACTGCTAAAATGTTTAATGTCTGTTTGTAATATTCTGCATTACTGAATTCTTCATAGATATGATTGTTCAGAGAATTAAGTTTTAAGTATTGTACACTATCTGAAATTTGTGTAATGGCTAGATATGCAGTAGGGACCTGATGTACTATTTTAAATTGCTTATGTGATTCAGCAACATTGAGTTGGGTCACACAACATCACAATTCAGCAGGAGGACTAATACATGGAAAATGTGGATATGCAACAATTTTTGAAATTTATTTAAAAAATTGATCCAACTTAAAATGAATTGTAATGCTTTCATGTCAAGCTGCACTTTATGTATACTGTACAGTATTGATCATGAATCTTACTTGACATATTTACCTTTTATTTAAAAATATGCCTGTAGTGAAACATTTTCTCAGAATAAATGAATATTAAAATCTGGAAACTAGAAAAAAATAGGCAATGGGGCTTGAGCAGTTGAAAAGTCATAAAATATAAGACAATGACGGCAAAAGGATAAGACAGAGAGGGAGATAATTTCACAGAAATTATTTCACAGAACGTTTTTATGTCCTGCGGGAGTTCAGGAAACCAATTTGACAGCAAAAAGAACAAAGTTACTGTATCTAAAAACAGGATAAAAAGCTGTGATAGAGACAGGCAGGAAGTGTGGTCACTCTATCACACACAAAAACACACCCACCACACATGAGATCGCACTGCGACTCGTCTCATTCCTGCTCTATCAGCTCCCTGATGTGGTTATACACACATATTCACCATAGGCATTTGGAGAAGGACAAATGGAGTGATTGGGCTGCATGAAAAAGGTGAGGGCAGTGTTAACGGATGCAGAAAAACTAGGATGTGGGAAGTAATTGAAGAGTAGTGCAGGGATAGTTATTGACAGAGGTGAAAAAAGACAAAACGACAGGTGTGTGTGTGTGTGTGTGTGTGTGTGTGTGTGTGTGTGTGTGTGTGTGTGTGTGTGTGTGTTTGTGTGAGTAAGTCTATGCATATGTCTACCGACTTCTTTCTCAGACCCACTACACACCACCCATATAAATGACAGCTCTCTCTCTCTCTCTCTCTCCCTCCACTCTCTCTTTCCTCTCTCACACATTTACCCACAACCACACACATAATACACACTCATAAACACTGACACACTCCTCTGTTGTCACTGAATATGTTTCTGTCAGCTTTTGAACAGCCTGTCAGACAAGCCACAGGTAAAGAAATGTTGGTTTCCCTACAGGGAAAAAGCTTTGAAATGTGTTACATTATTAATATTTGGCTGGAAGATATCATTCTCTCCCATTTTTTTTCTTTCAGTACATATTGACCATGTTTTATGTCGTTTTGACATATGTGTGCATACTATATATACACCAAAAATACTGTATATGCTGTGTTCCATATGTAGCTTCTGTCAGGCACACTGCATCTCCCAGTATACCTGTCATTTTTATTCTTGCATTCCAGGAAATCACTCAAATAAACTACTCAAATCAAGCACAATTTAATTTGGTTCTTGAATCCAGCAAATTGTTAACTGTTCAGTATTTGCACATTGAGAGCCTAACTGTGGTGAAACTGATTCATCATTTTAGTTAATGATGAGTAATTTGTTTAAATTTACACACGATTCAGGATTAGGAAAAAAAGAAAAAAATGTATGTATAATATTTTTAATATGATCATATGCAGCAGCGCAAAATAATGCTAACACAAATACATTATTGCCTCTATCTTGCTAGGAGGCTCACAGCCAAGTAGATTTTAAGCTCGGCCATTTCTTCTCTTCTCCCTAGTCTTTTCCTAACGGTAACCATGGTAACTTCCACGTCGTCCGATTCCAGGACACACTCAGGGAGTCTTCCTCCTGTTTCCACCTTGCAAGATTTCTGTGCTGACATCCTTGTGTTTCTCTTTGCCTTATATCTGTGCGTGTATTTCTCTACGTGATTCCTCCTTCACAGTTTAATGCAAGACCACCTACTTCCACAAACTCTAAATCCTACTAAAAATGGGAGAGACGAGAAGCGTTTCAGACAGCTGAGCTGTCTTTCTTCAACAGTTAAAAGCAAAGAAATGTGTGAGACACCATCGCCGCCAAGATGACAGGGCTACTCCACATCGAGACACTGTCTTGTACAATTTAGTCAGCCTTACTTCATGATACACAAGACAGTATACAGTTTTAGCTTTGCATGTGAATGTGAAGGAGGAGTAGGTGTATGGCTTGTGTCCTGGTCTGATTTTACAGTGTCAGAGCATCAAGTCAGTCTGGAAGTCAATCACTGTCTACATCCAACAGTGTCTAAACACTGACTCACAATCTATGTGTGGATGTATCAGGCCTTTTGTGTGTGTCAGTGCAAGACAGAGAGAGAGAGAGAGAGAGAGAGAGAGAGAGAGAGAGAGAGAGAGAGAGAGAGAGAGAGAGAGAGAGAGAGAGAGAGAGAGAGAGAGAGAGTGAGAGTCTATGATGTCTAGACAATTGTCAGACCATTCTCAGGCAACCTTAGGTGCTCAGTAAAGCATGATAACTAAGATTAGCTGAGCTGTGGCGACAGGACAGAAGCGTTGACAGAGGAAGTACAAAGATTCTAAGAAAGCATCAGAGCTGTCAGTCAAAAAAATGCATATTGATGCAAGAGTGGGCAGTTGGAGAATCCAGCTACTCATAACGAAAAATATTGCTACATGAGGGAATACGAAAGGAATTATTGTTTTGGTTTAATACCGAGGAAAGGTAACTACACACATTTGTTCTGAGACTGACTACCAGGACAAACTTGTCCATCTATTAATGTATATAAATTATCTGTATTATCGACATCCCTGTATTCACCTCTGGACGTGTGTGTGCGTGTGTGTGCATGTATGTGTGTGTGTGCGTGTGTGTGTGTATTGTGCCAACTTCATTATTACCACAGTTACAGGAGATGCCCTGCAGCACGCTGGGGGACTTACTGTCACCCATGCTCAGTGCGGTAATTAGGGCCCATAGACACACATGCATTCATATGAGCTCATACACACACACACACACACACACACACACACACACATTAAATGGGACATCTCCAGACCTGACCTCATTCAGTTGGGAGCATGACAATTAATGAAGGAAAACAGAAGAAGAAGAATGAAAAGATGAGATAGAGAGTCAGAGACAGAATAACTAAAAAAAAACTGTATATATCATGCTGCTCCCATTTTGGCAAGATTTGCACATAGAAATACACACACATACACACGTAAACAAAACCCTCAGTTGCTTCAGTGCAAACCTTTATTTTAACAGATAACCTTTATGGTTAGAGTCACTGGACTTGAATATGTTTAGAGTATTTATTTATCATCCCTTTCTATCCATCCAGCCTCTCGTGTTCTCTTACCTTTACAGAGATGTCAGCATCAAAAAATGAAGACAGAAGTGCAGGTAGGCATAGAAAAAGTGTCAGACGGTATGGTACAGTTCACTGGTTACAGCGTCCTAGACTGCATCACGGCCAGCCCTACATTGCAGCTTATGATTCAAGTGGTTTTCTATAATTCAGAGAAAAAGAACTTCAAAGGTTTCTTTACAGTTTCCCATGTGACTGTCTGAAATCGGTGTGCATGCTCTCTAACACACATACACTCATACAAAAGCATGAAGCTTCACATGTACTGTATGAATTGGTATAGAAGCATACATGCGCTTAGTGTTCGAAAACTAGCACACTAGCCTGGTGATTTGAGGGCTGAGGCAGGATTCCTAAGGGACAAGCAGGCTGAGGACGTTCACCAATCTTGGGAACGGAAGAGGAGCCTCCATTTTTCTCAGTGTGTATGATCATGGGATCACATTCTCATAAGCGCAAGAGGAAGTAAGAATAATTATGTCGGTATGCATTGTGTATTCAATGATGTATATGCACCTGATGTTGATTCATTGTTATATATTGACAGCAATTGTGCAACTGGCCTTCTTTAAAGGCTTGAGATTATGCTCTGTCGCCTTTGGATAAGCTGGGGTCAAAATAGAGAATCCATATGAGCCCCTGTATTTCAGCCTCTATCTCATATTTTCTCCGGCTGGAGAAAGAAAAACTGTAAATGAAAATACAGGAAAAAAAATTATGAAAACTACAACAGATGGTGAGTGAGACAAGAACTGCGACAGTGTGAGAAGTAGTGGGTAAATATGAGGATTGGGAAGAAGACAGAAAAACGGATATCAAAAAATGAGAAAAAAAGGAATGATGGGGATAAAAAAAGATATGCAGGGAAACAGGACAAGAAAAATGGAGAAAAAGAGTTGAAGAAATGAGAAGAACACTAAAAATGTGATAACTATGAGAAGCTGTGTAAATATGTCAGAGACAACAACTATGGTCCAGAAGTAACTGGACCTTTGCTAAAAGGTACCTTTGCTATCTTAGCAAAGATAGCAAAGATAGCAAAATCATTTGTCCCAGTGTGCACTGTCTACTGTACAGATTCAGGGTCCATTCATCCATATTGGCAGTCATGTACCTGAACGCTTGTGTGCAAGATTGAAAGAGACAGGATGAGAGAGTTCTCTGAAAGGATCCCGGTCCATTAAAGTACATTGTGAAGCATCTCTGTAGAAGCCATTAGGTGAGTTTAATGTCAGTAGATCACTATAACTTGCTGGCATTTCAGCATTTTGGCTTGTGTTTTGGCTCTCATCCTGTGTCAAACTGAATGACTCAAACATCCAAATGCTTCTGTTATCCTTCTGAAGCACACATACAATAGAGATAAGAGAAATTGATATGCAGCAGTGGGAGGAGCTTAATCCTAAAAGCATTGTCATAATAAAAGTGCTGTAAAATGTGAAACGTAAATTGTAATCAACTTAACTTAACATCAAAACACAAACTGGAGACATTTCAGTCCAAATATAAAATAGAATGACTCATTGAACTTCAGTCACATATCTAAAACAAATAAGCATAATTTTAATGTCCACATATGTTTTGTTTTCCTTTCAAACCCACATATGCCAGTGGGAGATAATCTGAGACAGAGCAATATTAGGTCCTTTCTAGGTTGCATGAGAAGCCTTGTGAGACCCTCTAGAGATATGAGGCTTTGATATCAAGACCAATTATGTAGTGTGGGTGCTCACACACACACACACACACACACATGCACGCACATACACAGACTCACACACACAAACATACATGCATGCACGCACACATGCACGCACACACACACACTCACGCACACATGCACGCACACACACACACACACACACGCACACACACACACACGCACACACACACACACACACACACACACACACACACACACACACACACACACACACACACACACACACAGAAATCCAAACGCCCTGGCATTAGAGATTTGTTGAAAAGAAAACAGAGAATGTGATACTATGGAAACACGAGACAGGTCAAAGATGCTCTGATTTTATCAGACAGTCGAGCTGAGTTTGAGGATGACTGGCCAAAAATGCAAAAGTGCAAACAAAATTTACCTCTATTTGTGTAAAAAAAATTAATATGACCTTAACACACACTAGCAAGTACATACACACATTGGGTAGATTAACATTCCTCTTTTAAGTTTAGAACATAGTTTAGAATTGTACGCAAGCTGACACATACACATATACTCTCTGACACACACACATACGCACGCACGCACGCACGCACACACACACACACACAGACACACACACACACACACACACACACACACACACACACACACACACATACACACACACACACACACACACACACACAAACTAAAACAGAGTATATGTAATAAACAGTTGTTTCCGGACTGAGTCACCCCCACAGAGGATTCCTGAAGCTCAGGTTTGGCCTCTGGCTCTGTTAATTGGAGCTTAAAGTCTGGTGTAGCCCCTGGGCAGTGCATGCTGAGTGTGGTGCATGAGTATAAATTATAGACTGTCGAAGAGTGGCCACACAAGCTGCAGCTGCCCGAGCCCGTGGAAAGGCAGTGCCAGGCAAAAGCAAACGCAATGAGAGTACCACCACATGACACAGACAGGTGGTTTGACAGCAAGAGAGGAGCGGGGGAGAAAAAAGAAAGAAGTCATCAATATTGAGACAGAAAGATAATGAGAGATAATTATGGGGCAGCAGAAAGAGCACACACAGTCAGAGTTGCAAGTGATCTGAAAAATCCAGATACTGATGGTGACACTAATGAATTATTTATATCCAGACATTCTCATTACACCTCTACCCTTATTACTATTTTTGTTATGCTTAATGCTTTCATTTCCATGCAGTTCTCTCTTCTCATGCCTATCTAATACAAAAAGTTGGTGCTGTACTGGTACTGACAACAGCAGCATGGTATGAAAGACAATTAACAATGAACAATTATTTTCTTCCAGAACTAAATTGTACAGCTGCGGGACGTTTAACTTAGAATGTTTTGCTATTTGATGTTAATTAACTGAAAATACAATGGAAACAAAACAGAGTAATCAAGTATAAAGTGTTGTGTTGGACTTTTTATCACCAGGAAGTGAATCAGTCCATCAATCATGTAAGTGTGGTTGAATGCTAAAGCTGTGCTTAGGCTATACGACCCCCATGGATAAAATTCATTCAGCAGAGCTATCATGGTGCATTACTGTACTACAGTATTATATTTTCTGTAAGTGCTGTTTTTATTTTTTGTAATTGTTTCTGGTAAGTATTAGAGAATAGCACTTTAGTCTTGCAGAAGTAAAAGCATTTAAATGACCTGATATGGCAATTATAGATTGAAATTTTAATAAATTTCTTACAAACAACTTACGAACAATTCAGCTGATGAGCAGCCTCTTGGAACCAATTATGTTCATAGGCTGAGGACTACCTGTAATCTCTCAACCAGGAACTAAAACATCCGACTGTCTCGTTTTCATGAGTACCATGATTTGTACGCGCGTGTGTGTGTGTGTGTGTGTGTGTGTGTGTGTGTGTGTGTGTCTGTGTGTGTGTGTGTGTGTGTGTGTGTGTGTGTGTGTGTGTGTGTGTGTGTGTGAGTTGGGGCGACTATTAAACTCCGGTGCAGATGAGAAGATGACATATGACAATAGGTTTAGAAAAATCAGACAGTATTATTATATCTTGTAACCAGAAGGGGGAAAAAATCTGACAAAGGTAGTTGCAAGAATAATTTACTGCTTCTAATTATCGCTTTTCATGTTACTGAATATCATTTCCTTCAAGGAATCCTGTTAAATTAGTTAGTCTAAATATATCTTGTTATCTAAAAGGTGTGATAATACCTTTCTCTGCTTTAGTTATAAGTGCTGGTATTTACAATTTATGATTATTCCACTCTTTGGAATTACATTACAAAGCAAAAAGATTCGATTACAAAGCAAAAGATATAAGATCAACGATATACCCCCCCCACCACCACCAAATACAAAAGGTAAAAAACAGAAAGTATTCCACAAAGGTGTAAACATCTCATTTAGTCTGGTAATATAGCCTCAGAGCATATAGGAAGGTCCTGCATAATGAAATATGAGGCACACCAATGAAAATAAGAACTACCACAGGATTCTGTTAAACTCTGCAGCCAAACAGAAGGAGAGCCAGAGATTTGTTGAGTGTTGAATTTACACAATCTAGATTACTAATTATTTCATGGCCTTTTTTAATGATAAAATTTCATCACCGTCTGGCATCAACAGGCACTAATCTTCTAAACAGGTACCTTAGAAACAGCTGTATTACTCATTATATGTATGAACAATCAAACAATCAATATGTGTCCTCTACTGTACAAAACGTAGCTGTGTCAGTTTTGCCGGAAAAAAAAAAAAAGGTGGGAATATACTAAACGAGCAAAATAAACGATAAACAAAGTGAATTACTTTCCCCATGGTTGTCGGATTGTGTTGTGTAGTCTTCCAAAAATCGGAGGGCAAGACTTCAAAAAAGTCACAGCAGTAGATATCTCACATGTGTTCATGTTTGTATTCATATAAAGCACATGGTCCTATACTGCATACTGACCTGAGTGACATGATCTTGTATGCATCAGGTAGGTAACACCGTGTGTTCTCCATCTGGGCAGGGTCTGAGTCGCAGATCTTGTCATCGGTGCGGCCGTAGTTGGCACTTTCAATCATGATGACGTCTGTCCCCGGGCAGCGGAGCTCAATGGGGTAAGACTCACAGGACAACTCCCTGCGCACCACTGCCATAGGGATAGGGGCACGGCTGTAGCCTGGACACAGAAATATGGAAACATTAACATTTGTACAAAGATGACATTTGATGTGATATTGATTATCCTATCTACTGTCCTATCTACTGAAACATTGAAATATTGGATTAGGTAAGAATGGATTAGGTTAGATTCACATTTGCTGTCATTGCATAACACAAGTTCAGTACACAAAAAAGTTTTGCACCAAAAAAGATTGCAAATTAACAGTAAAGTGCATACAAATTCATAAAAATACAAACATACAGAAATACAGAGGCTATAGGGCAAAAATAGACAGAAATGTTACATGGCCAAAGTAAAGGCAGCTATCTAGCTAGCTATACATGCTCTGCTAATAGCAGTCTAATATACTCTGTACAGTGTAATATGTATGTACAGTATAGTATATATACAGTGCAGTATATATATACTGTTTATATATGTATGTACAGCACAATATATACAGTTAAATATACAGTATATGTGTGTGTGTTTATACAGTATACATATATACATATATACATACAGTATATACATGTACACTTAAGTTCTGCTATATATATACGTATATAAAGCAGAACATGTATATATACGTATATAAGTATTATTAAGTAATATATAATTATAAGTCAACATAATGTACAGAATATAAAGCTTAATAGTATAGAATAAAGGATCATCTGCAGGACAGGCTTCAATAAATGTGCTCAAAAAGTCAACAGTGTACAAGAAAAGAGTGTGTTGACCTTAAAACTGTCTGCTTGTTATATAGATTAATTACTCTCATCACACAGCACAGTGGAACCACAAAAGATTTGTAAACCAATTCCATAATTACTGTTTTGCACTTAGCAATTTTAGACTCTAGAAAGAAAGTAATTGTTTGACAATTTCAACACGCTATAAGCTTTACATCAATTATTAAATTATTATTATTCAAAATAGGTACCACCTCATTATTCTCTAAAGTTGCTAATTTGATGTATACGTGGATTCTCGCTATCCTAAAATAACAAATGTCTTTAATTCTGATTAAAATAACTTATCTTCCCTTTCCGTGATTTTTCTTTCTACTGTTTTCCTTTAATTTCTTTTGGTGAGTAGGGCTGATGAGGCTTCTTGAATGATGAATCATCTGCAATTAAACTGCCATTGAGTAATTTCTTTTTAATATGTAGCAAAATATCTTGTAAAATTCCACAGACAGAAACAGCTTCTACAAGGACGAGGTAGCCGAGAGGAACTCAGGGACTGTTTTGTGACACTCTTATTTTGAAGCTTTGAGTTATTGTGGTGGCCATCACCATTTAGGTTTCATGTGTGCCAACATGACAAATTTGAATGAGAGCTGATCTATGCATACCAATAAACCTGGACAAAACTCTTACTGTAGCTACACAAGAATGACAACTTAAAATGAACGTAAGCCAACCCCCTAAAGTACACCGTGTACTTTCATGTATTTATCAATAAAAAAATACTTAAAGATTGAAACCAAGCCAGACTTCTAGACAATCTGACTTATTGTCATGACAACAGTGCCACCCCCAGATAGTCATTATTTGGTCAAATTGGTATGTAAATGTTTCTGTTATTTAAGAACACCATTTAATGGTTTGGCTATGGCGCTTTTGGCTTTCTTTCAATATACATTTTAATTACCTAATAAATAATCCAGTTTAAGAAAAAAAAGAACAATTAAGTTAATGAAGCTTTTCTATCTTTTGATATTGCATGTTCTTTTTATTGTGGCAGGAAGTCAGAGTACCTGGAATTACACAGTGCAGACACAATGACAAAAAAGCCCCCATGTGGATTTCAACCCAGAATTACCCATGACACCACTGCAGAACTCTTGACAATGAAGCCTATCTGCTGACAGCTACTCTCCACATATACATATACATGGTACTGCCCCTGTGCCATGAAACTGCACCTGCACTGCATATATTCAGAAAATTGTCATCTTTTATTTGTGTGTTATTAAGACAAGTAATACATATTATGTGATTTAGGGTAGGCTGTTATGATATTGACAGTGCGAACCTGGATGGTCCCTGGGATGTTGGTTGTTATGGTCTAAATTGGATGTTGTTATTCTGTGTTCTTTAGAGCAGAATTCCCTTGATGCATCACTTATCGTCCCTTGATAGATAGGCCATCAACTGAGGTGTTCATTTGTGTTGTTAAGCTTTGTCACATCTTGCCCTACTATAAATGTAATCTTCATTTTATTTTACATGGCCAGCATTGTGGCTCATTAGGCATGAGTTGTACCTGGTGCAATATACATACATGACCTGCATTTTCCCAGTTGAATAAGCCAAATATATTAAATTGTATATTAAATTAGTGTTTTGTCAATATGGGTCCTGTGATTGTGATTTCTTATTGTTTTTCTTCTATATCCTGTCAAGGCCTTCTAGATCAGGTCTACACATATTCTTGAATGAACACACACATGCCCCCACAATAATGGACTAGCTGCACTTCAAACACAGACCTGCAACATTACTGACAAGTGAGGTGCTACATCACCCTCCTCCCTCCCTCTTTGACGATAACCATAGCAACCCTTCCCTCCCTCGCCTGACTGTCTCATTGGCTGAAGAAGCGTCACGGCTACACAAATGCTGCAAAGAATCTGAATGAGCTCAATGACACTGCCCAGGCCCTAGTTAATACTGCCCTTCACCAAATCACACACACACACACACACACACACACACACACACACACACACATACACACACACACACACACACACACACACACACACACACACACACACATACACACACACACTATGCATACAAATACTCCCAGTGATAACATGTGGAGGCAGAAATTCATAGGGTAGCTAATATCTGTGTGGCGATGGTACCTGAGGGCACTACATTGATAATGGCAAGTGCTAGCTTGGAGATAAGACTGATATGACATTTACTGAAAATGTCCTCTCTAATGAACACATGCACACATACCACAGGGTATGATTAGACCTTGAGCCCATAAGATAGGATGTGTGTCTCAGTAGTGACATGATTGGAAGAACTTTCTGTGAATGTGAGATGCTTTGGGCAGGAGCACATTTTAAGAATGTTATTTTCTGTGTTTTTGAGCATAAATATCATTTTGAAATAAAAGGGTTAACTGAGGCATGAGAGAATTAATAAGTTGAAATCCAGCTGACTAGAGTGTCTTCGAATCTTATGTCTCACAGCACTGCATTACAGGGTCCTCACTCAGCATAAACACAACATTGTGACACACACACACACACACACACACATTTTCTGACACAATTAAAATGAGAGGTCTGTCTGTGTTCCAATTACATGAACAGCCGTAAAAATGCTCTGACTTCCATTTGCCTTGTCTCATCACTCCCTTTTCAATTCATCTATTTTTTATTAACTGCCACACCTGTAAAACTGCACCTGTTTGATCTGCCTACATATGAATCACTCTTCATGTGTTTCTGAAGTATGAACCATCTCACAATACCTTGAAATGCAGACATATGATATATACTGTATATACATGTATAGGATGTTTCAATACTTTTTGTACATGCAACTATCTTTCTAAACATTAAATCACTTTAGAGATAATTTCCCCATTGTGTGGACAAATAAACTCCACTTGTACATGCATATATATATATATATATATATATATATATATATATATATATACATATTGTATATGTGTTAGTTAGAGCACACAAACACTATATACGGGCCCCTGAATAAACACAATGCACTAGAGGCCCTTTGGTATGCAATTAATAACAACAGTCACTACTGGCGAGGAGGAGTGACGGGTTGCGACTTTGGGGTGCACCCCAATGAGCAGCTTGTGGGGGAGACGGCGCCTTGCTCAAGGGCGCCTCGGCAGTCAGCTCACACTCCAATGATGTCTGGCGGGAGCGGGAATCGAACCACCAATAGCTGGGCGATGTCCGGTCTTAAGACGTCTGCTCTACCGCTGAGCCACTGCCACCCATATGCATTAATGGTTCAGCTTGCATGCGCATTTTAATTCATCTGTCATTAGTTGTATAAGTGGTGACAGAAACTTGGCTTCCTTGAACAGTACCGACGTTCTTATTCAGACACTGTCATTGCCTCAGGGGACTGAAACAAAAGGATATCGATTTTTGCATTTGGGCCAAGAACAAGACAGTGGTGGAAAAGGTGGATGGATGGAAAGACAGAGGAAAAAGGAGAATAGGGAAGGGAAGAAATATAAGATGTGATCTCTCATTTAAACTGCTGAAGCATTTAAAATGTGGCAATGTCTGAAATGTGGGTCTTCTGAGTTGGGTGGGATTTTTTTTTAACCTTTATATTACAGTGGGACTATTGCCCAATGATTAAAAAGACACCTTTAGAAATTAATACTGCACAAATGGTGATTTGTGCCGATGGTTTTTTAAACATTGTGCAAATTACAATTAGGTGAAAGACACAACTGAGCTACAGTATGTCATTGTCCTGTGTAAAACACTGTGTAAACACTGTGTAAAGCATGAAAGTTATTTAAAGAACAGACATCAATATGTAGAAATCAATGGAATATCATCGCAACAGAAAAAGATTACCTGTGGAATACCCCAAGGCTCTGTCTTGGGGCCTATATTATTCATTCTGTATTTAAAAGACATGCAAAGTTTCTGAAATCTTAAAACTGGTAATTTTTGCAGATGATACAAATATGTATTGCTCAGGACCAAACATTTCTCAGTTAATTTCCCAGGTGGAATCAGAGCTGATAAAATTTAAAAAATGGTTTGATTTAAATAAGTTATCTTTAAATGAGAAAAAGACCAAATTTAATGATTTTTGCATACAACAAAGTCAGGCACAGAGGTCAAATTGAGTTGGAACGGGATTGAAATTGAAAGGGTTTATGAAACAAGGTTTCTGGGAGTGATCATAGATCATCAGATCTGTTGGACGCCACATATACAGTATATCAGGAATAAATTATCAAAGACACTAGGTATACTGTATAAAACTAAACATATTTTGAATAAGAAATGTCTACACATATTGTACTCGTCACTTTTGCTTCCATATCTTTCATACTGCTGTGAAATCTGGGGAAACACATATAAAACATATTTAGATCCTCTAATTAAATTGCAAAAATGGTCAATAAGACAAATTAATAAAGTATGGTTTCATGATCACATTAATGAACTTTTCATAAAATCTAATCTGTTGAAATTTGTAGATATTGTAAGGTTAAATATGTTAAAAATTGTATTTCGTATTGTAAATAAAGACATATCTATAACTATTCAATCCTTTTAAAAACTAAGGAAAAGCACATATAACCTCCGAGGTCTACTACAATTTGAATCTGTTAAAGCAAGAACAAATGTCAGGCAAAGATGCCTATCTGTACAAGGAGTGAAACTCTGGAATAATTTGGAAATTGAAATTAAATTGATGAAAATTCTATCTAAATTCAAGAAAAAAATGAAATATGACTTAATTGATGGTTACAAATGTTTGTAAATTTTCTGACGTGAATTCAATGTTTAGTGGTGAATAATTTAAATTATGCAAATTTTGTAACAAACCAAAAGAATGTTGATTTTTGCTGTTGTGATTAAGTTGTGTTAACAAGGGTGGGCTTGTACAAGCTTTTTGCTTCAGCCCAGTCCTTTTTTGGTTACTATTGCTACAATTGAAATACGTTTTGTCTTCGTTTTTTGAAATATGTTTTGTTTTGTTTTTTTGTTTTTTTTTAATAATATGAAATATGAACAACCAACCAAAATAAAACTTCATTCATTCATTCATTCATTCATTCATTCATTCATTCAAAGTTTGTGCATTTTTTTAGTTTAGTGTTGTAAAATTTTATAAGATCTACAGTCCAATTAGTTTTATATTAAAAAAATATATAAATATATACTGTATATATATATATATATATATATATATAAAATTGTAGACTTTAGAATAGGGCAGGGGCAGAAAAGTATCGAGAAATGGATCTGTGGCTGGCTTTTTCTTTTCATGGTAATTGTCAGCATTAAGTACTAACAGCAAGCACATTTTTCACAGTTTGTTTGAAATCCTCTGCAGTGACTTTCCTTTAACATGGATATATGATGAGAAAAAAATCCTACCAATTCTTTTGCTAAAATGATCAATAGATCTACAGTGATTTACTTTACTGTAACTTTTCTTAAAAGAAATAGTCACACTTCCCTTCTCTGTTTGACTCTGTTTGACTATGTTTGACATTTGTTTTGAAATGACACTGAAAGAAAATGATGTGACAAGAATCATTGGAAAAGATGGAGTGCTTGCTAAAGGTTGTCCTAGAGCCAAAGTGTCTTTGTTTGAGTTAATCCTCGTAAAGTATAAACAGCATGATTTGCATGTGTTGACTTATTCTGGAGAAATTGATCTATATACCTTTGGGTGACACCAGTGTTACAGAGAAGCCCTCAATGTTTGTGTGTTAAAGTGGTTGCTTGTAAGTAGAGCTTGACTGTGTTTATTCATATATACTTCTTCTTCATATATGTAAACAAGTACATGCGTGTGTGTGTGTGTGTGTGTGTGTGTGTGTGCGTGCGCGTGTGTGCTTGACGCATGCTCCCCTACATATTTTCTTTACAACAATGTGACTGACAGCAGTCATTAGAATTACGTCCAAGTAGGACAGAGCTCCCTGTAGGAGTCTTCAAAGCCCACTGTCACAGGGGAGCTCAGAAAACATGAAGACACCCTACTGTGGCTGCATCTGTGTGTGTGTTTGTGTGTGTTCACGTGTGTGTGTGTTGTAAATGTGCAAATGGGCTGTGAGAGCCCCAGGGCATTTGCCAGGGCTTTCTGTGTTGTTGCTGTGCTGTCTTTTAGTGCTGCTGAACCCTGGTTGAGTGTAGCTGAAGGTCATGAAGTTTTTATGCAGCTGGTTGCTGTCTCCAGGTTGCATACTACCTGTTCAATCCATGCCATGTTGTCTGGCTGCTCCCTGTTCCCTGGCAACATCCTGGCGACATGTAGAAAGTCCTCTGAATATTCTCTATACATTGTTTAGCAAAACAGCAGATTTTTCAAACCGCTTTAATTTGTTAAAAAGAATTTAATTTCTTATTTTACCTTAAAACTCAATCTGTTATTTTCATTTTGTCAGATTGTGTTTCACAAATAGGTTATGGTCTTAGAGCAAGCCCTAAGATCAGTGTGTGTGATAAGGAATTCAGAAGAGCAAAGAAAGTGTGCACTGCAATTAGACAGGATCTGTATAAATAAACAAAAGTAAATGGCTTAAGTGTTTCAATGGTTTTGCAGCTGCAGCCTTCCCAGCACATGCCTGTGTGTGTGTGTGTGTGGGGGCGGTGGAATTGTAGAAGTAGAAAAACGCTGATGATAACAGTAATGGCGCTTAACACTAAATGGCTGTGTACATTTTAAAGTTTCAGGTAAGACATGATATTCTGATTGTAAACCAGCAAGTGTAATATTAGGACCCTGAAACAGACTCAGATAAATGGAATTGATTCATCATTATATCTGTCGAAGGCACTACTGGTTGGATTTTATTGAAACCTGAACCTCCTGAGAAAGGTTGATATCAGGAATACAATTAATTTGGAGTGGATTTGGATAAAGAGATCAGACGTTTTTTTAAACATTGCAATGTGAACATTTTGGGGCTGTAAATTTTGAAGTAGATTATAATAAAGATATTGCTAAACTAATTATGAAACCAATGTGTTTCAAAATCCAATGTGGATGTTCTCATGCTCAAGGAGTTACAGTATTTGAAAGTCGAATTATTATTGTATTTCAATACAGTGTCATCGTGAGAAAACTGAGCTGCCTTGGCAGACTGAGGGCTGTCATTTTGTTTTTTACAGTATTGTTGCGTCTCCTTCTTTGCATGTCCAAAAAGTATTCTATCAGGAATTAAAGCAACAATGAGTGAAGAGTGTTTCATACAGTTTCAAAGTTTTATTTGTTGCTAGTGTTTGTCTAACAACAATTCAAATGTTAGTTATTGAGTTAAATTCAAACAATAACTTACATAAGTTCAGTTAAAATAAGTTCAGTTTAGTTAAAATGAGTTTGTGGTATTGTATCTTACCTATAGCAATAGGTGCAAATAAGGTCGAGATGAAGAGCAGACATCTGGTCCACATGACGTCTGAGGTAGACCTGGAAGTAAATATGGAGGTACTTCCTGCTGAGCCCAGACAGTCTTCTGGTGAGCTGTTTTTGTCACAGCTCAGTGTTCCTGACACCATACAGAACTGCAAATGGACACACAGAGAGGAGTTGGTCACTGGGATTCTCTGTCTCAACAAGTTGAAATGTTTTGTATCTACTGTATGTGTAGTGTATCCTTGTGTAAGATACACACAATGTGCACATCATTACTCAATACTTGTGATCATAACAGACAAAGAGACTGTATTCATACCCTAGCCACTAATGCTAGTGTAACCAGCAACCATAAGTTAAACTGAAATTTCAAAACAAAAAAACAAACAAACAAACAATCAGTCAGTTTTACCCAATGAGCTGATTTAAATAGTTAGGGCAATTATAATATACAAGCAGCGAAGTAAAAATATTTTCCTGACATCCTATTACTCTGTTTACTTATAATATTGATGTTTAATGCAAACAGCACTTAACAAAGGTCAATGCAGCTTCCGGTAGATGTTAATCAATAGTTATCTTAAATGATGCAGAGAGAAACACAGAGAGCAATTGATGCTTATAAAGCGTAACTCTGCGGTGTGGACTCTTGTTTTGAAAGTTTTTGATTTTGTTTTTCCTGTGGAGATTTCCTCCCTTTCCAGTGCAGGATGGGCGTGGCTTGGTAGTCAAGGGATGGCACATCATCTACCTCCAAACCTGTCTCCTACATGTCATCAACATTATTTTTCTTATTCCTGTCCAACCTCTTCCCTGATGCGAGTTCATTCAGCATTACTGTACAGCTCACGTGTGTCTCTTCGCCGCTTTTATCTGCTTCAGCGCCCAGCCTTGCCTTTTTACCCTGCTCCAGAACTTCCGACACCAAAACTTGTAGTTTTCGTTCTACCCCTATGCTGTGTCCAACGAAGCCGTAACGGCTCCGTGTGTGTGGGACGGACGAACGCGAAGACGAAGGCCGCTTCAGCGTTAAGAGTCCGGCCATCCGGGTAGACGCCAGCGGGTAGAGTTCAGTTCTGGTGAATAAAGCATCGGGGTTCCCCACAGACAACCTGAGGTCCGTCGCAATCAAAGCATATAAGACGCTACATTTGACGAAGCCGCAAAGGCTCCGTAAGTGGACAAATGTGAAGACCATAGCTAACTCAGCTAGCGGCTCAAACTTCCAGGTAGACGCCGGCCAAAACTGTACACAAGAAAACTTTGTTTTGTTGCACTTGATTGACAGGTAGTGGGTGGGGTTAAAAAGCGTGACAGCGTGAGGTTTTCAAGTGAGCTTATTCAAATATATAGGTGGGGAGATATTATTTTCTGTGTACTCGTAGCTACCACAAACAGACTATTTACAAGTCATAACTGGACATAAATAAAGCTGAAAATCATCAATTTGATCCCTTATCTGTAATGAATGCTCAACTGCTGGATACAAAGTATTAGAGATTCTATGACTCACAGTAGATATATACTATATCTTCTATTCTGTAGACATTTTTGTTGCGATACCACAATAAGACAATCCAGCATTAAGATGTTGTTTTTATTATCTTAACAGTCTGAAATTATCTCATATTATGCTGAGTATTTACAGCGCCACTGGAGCAGGAGTAAAAATAGGATGATTCGGTAACAGGAAGAGCATTGACATTTTGCACAAATGCATGCAGAAGAAGAAGAAGAAGAAGAAGCATATCTCAAAAGACAACAGACCATATACAGAATAATCTGGAAGCAATGCATCTGTGAAGAAAATACAAGATAGAATGCTAAATGTTGGTGTGGTTAACAAACAACTGAAAAACAATAAAATGGAACTTAATTTTTGCATAATGATGCTCCTGTATGTATCAGGATTCACTTCATTTGATATTCCACATCAGCATCAAAGTGTGAAATGTAGTGATGCTCCAGTCTAATTGTTCATTTCATGGTCCATCAGCGATAAACAATTAATAAGACAATGGTCTCTGAGATTAGTGTATTAGTGAAAGACTGGTAAGCAGTATTTAAAAACTTTATCAACTAATTTAAGATGACCAGCACTGACTGATCTCTCATTCGTCAGCCAACAGCTAAATTGATGCCTTTCTTTCTAAAATATTTTTCACAAATACAAAAAAAAAGAAATAAATAAAAAATGTCCCCATTCCCTCGGTGAAACACTGTAAAGGTCTCCAGATGGACTGTTGAATCACACAGTCATTATGCAATCACATAGTTGATGCCAAATAAACATCATTTTCTGGAGGAGCAATAACAACAGCCATGTTTGTGCCTAAATGTTCCTTGCTCTCAAGGGATCCCATAGGCAGCTGTACATAAACAGGCAAAAAGGGTTTGCATTTGTGTGTGTGTCTGCCTGAGAAAGATTGTAGAAATATGTGACAGCTGGGGACAGATAGAGAAAAACAGACAACCAGAGCCATGGGAAATACATCATGTGTAAAAGAGACTATTGATCAGTGTGACCATATCATTTTGGCCCAGCAGAGACTAAAACAATAGTGAGCTATCTACGTCATGCCATACTGTGAAGGCGAATTAAGTCTCTCCCTCAGATATATTTGTATTGCAATAACTGCCAACAAAAATATATTAAATTTCTTTTATTCATAAAGAAAATGTCACAATAATACAAACCTTTATATAACCTTCAGAGTAGAGCCACATATATGTAATGCATCTACTGAACAACTACAAAGACAATATGCTTCATGTTGCAGACTGGACAGAGACAGAAATACCCAGAGACTCATGAATGCTGCAGAATCAGCATTTCCGTTAACAGAATCATTTTGTAAAAACACAGTATGACAAGTGCACCGCTGTCATTTCGGGATGTAAAAAAGCGCGATTTCAAAGAAAACAAAATTGAGATACCCAGTAGTTAATTTAACAAATTTATTAATATTTTTTTGATAAGCCAGCAAATATGAAAGAGTGTCCTCATGAAATGAACACATATTTTAACTACTTAACAATATCATAGTAATACTGCTTCTCTTTTTAATGACTTCTGTTTAACTAGGCTGGTTATACAAAACAAAACAGAATTAGTAGCAAAAATAATATTTAACACAAGTGCTTCCAATTAAAGTCTCTCCAAAAACCACTTCCAATACTGAACTGATGTGCATATTCACCTTTGAAATATGAAGCAGTGCAACAGATCACAAACACACTGATTTGTTTTCTGCCAACAAATAAAAAACCCAGAATGGCAACAAACAGATTGACAATAGACTTCCTTTCTCAATACTTGCCCTTGCTTAAACAACTCAACAAGCTATCCCATGTTGACTGATTGATTCCTAATTAAGTTGAACATGAACAATCTGACCAGCTGTCCCCAGCTACACACAGGAGGCATACATTGACATATGGCCAGACGCCACCAGCCACAGCATTTCCACTGTTCCATAATTCAAAAGCTATTTCATCATCCCGTATGCTCCACCAGCATCTCACCCATCACTTAATTAACCCTCTAATTTCCACCAAACTCATAGTGCCCTTGTGCATCATATTCTTACGTAATTCTCATGCAGTTCAGTGATAATTTCAATCAAAAGACTTGTTTTATTTTCAGAATTCAACATGGCAAAATATTTTTCCATGCTCAGACAATGACAGAAAAATGATGATTGAATGATAAATGATGATTGCCCAAAAGCTTTGCTGTCTTTCTCAAACCTGCTTCCATTCACTTATCAACAATGAGCAGCTAACGCATCATGAATAAACAGGCTGAAATGGTGTTAATTATTAGAACACATCGTGTGTTTCCACCTCATATTCATTTGTTGATTATGTACATAATGTTTGACAAACATCATGTGTCCCACTGAACCCACTCAATGATAAAATGGTGAAATAATTACTCTATACATTTAAAATTAAATCAGAACGTATTATCCTACACTAGTCAAACCTCACTGGAGACCTTCCTTGGTTGATTGGTAGCATCTGCATTAATCTGAACAAAATATGAGATGAAAGCAACTGGACGTATGCGCTCTTTCTCTGGCCCAATAATATTTGTTCAGTGACTTAATCATGAACGTAGATTACAATTCTGTTCCTTATTGATGTAATATTTTGTCACCAAGCATTTTTGTATGAATGTTCACTACATCAGTGATTTAATTTAGATTGAATTAAATCAAGTATACAAATATAAAATATTGATCTCTGTGAACTCGACTATTAAACTGTAGCTTATTGGTGCTGAATATATCATTTGACCCCTATTGCCCCGTACTGCCTGTAGGACGACCATTAAAAAGACTGTTTCTGGGGCAACTAAACTAACAGGCTGATCTAATAATGAGCTTCAGATTTTGTAAAGCAGCCTGGAAAAAAAATATGCGTACGTATGTACATACATGTATGTACATATCTATGTACAGTGTGTGTTTGTGTGTGTCTGTGTGTGTGTATATATATATATATATATATATATATATATATATATATATATATAGAGAGAGAGAGAGAGAGAGAGAGAGAGAGAGAGAGAGAGAGAGAGAGAGAGAGAGAGAGAGAGAGAGACTCCCCCAACAAGAATTTTGCCTGTCACAGCACTCCTCGTTTGGGGTTCTCTTGTTCACTAATGAGTGCTGACTGGTTTGGGCTCTCTTGTCATCCCATGTCACATGTACACACACATGTGCACATGCCCTCAGACACACATTATTGCACACACACATGCTCATCACTAGGTGACCAGATGCCTCGCCACTCCAGGCAAAGAGACACAAATGCATTCATGGTGTTTTTTTGTTGTCTCCTCCTACCCTGTGCATATTATACAAAATTGATGTGCAAATTATTTTTATAGACAGTGATTTTATGAGGAGTTCTTAAGCACAGTTAGTAATACATTTCACATACAGTAATCATGTGTTTCACAATATGATGAGGTGCTGCTCCAAACATGTTTTCTGAGTGTTTGACCAATAAAGCATACCTTCAAAGGATTGATTTGAATCAAAAGTATATTTTTGTATCTACAGTCACAGCAGACTATAATACTTCAAGAGGAATGTCAGAAGTTCATGGATTCTTATGTATATTATTTTTTTTCTAATTTACCAAATTGTTTCAATTCCCCTTTATATTCTTTTTAGTAGTTCATTCTTTGTTCTGCTGAAGAAATCATACTGAACAAAGCTCTGGAGGTCATGCACCTTGCTCAGTGAAATGGCATGTGTCCGCCAAGCTACACTAAATTACCTCCAGTTGGCTTGCTAAGTTAGGTTTAACCACCACAGACAACTTCTCAGTGTGTGTGTGTGTGTGTGTGTGTGTGTGTGTGTGTGCGTGCGTGCGTGCATGTGTGCTTAAGAGAGTTGGAATGAGGTTGTATGGGTGACAGAGCATGAGGGGGTTAGGGTAGTGCAGCAAATTATCATCAGTGCAGGTAGACGGACTGGGTGAATTTTGATTAGAATAAAAACACACACACACACACACACACACACACACACACACACACACACACACACACACACACACACACACACACACACACACACACACACACAGATAACTAATTTAGCAGTGCAGAGCTGAAGAGATGATAATCAGGATAGGACCTAGTGGGAGTCTGGCCTGTTGCCCTTGATGAAAGACTTCAGAAACAAGTATACACTTCCATGGACAAATAGGTTCACGTACACACAAACATACCAAGCACATATGATGCAAGCAAAGTTATTGTCTTTTTTAATAAAGGCCTTGCCTTATAATTTCCACTGTGATTAGTGGTGACCGGTCCCTTAGTGTGACCAGAGGCTCAGGGAAAACATACTGTCATATCCAAACAATATGGACGTCTTGACATGTTGACCACAACACAAATCATACTGTTGCATGAGGGAGTTTGCATACAAGTCCATTTGGACCATATTAAAATCATAACTACTAATGAGTAAAAATCATATGTGGGTGCAAGCTAAATCTTAACATAACAGGACAAAATCATGTCAATGTGTGTCTGTCATTGTGAATCTATACAATAGGTTATTATAGCCAGTTGCAGTACAATTGCTCCCATGGATTATTTTCTAACGCATACTGTATATACTGTACACATAGTCATGTGTTTGAGTAGGTAGGTGAAGGACTAGTTCACCCAAGGAATGTGCACAAATGTGTCATTGTGTCCTGAAGGCAGCAGCCTGGCTGGCAGTTTCATACAGTGGTGGCTGTAAATCCTTTTGTGTGATTCACAGTGCAGCCTTAAAGGTATAGGTCACCCCTACATTAGTGCTCCATGGCTTAGTCATTACAACTTCAACTCACTAGCCAGAAATGCCAGAATTTTTTTGAAAAGGGTCAGTTTACTACCATCTAATCATATTGTAATGCTATGCTATACTAATTATAGAATTGTTATCTATTATCTATCTATACATCCATCCATCCATCCATCCCTCCCTCCATTCATCCATCCATCTATCTATCTGCCTGTCTGTCTGTCTCTTTGTTTGTCTGTCTGTGTATTACATTTTTTTAAATAATTCAATCTATTTTGACAGGCCATGAGAGGAGAGATACTAGAGTACTTAGCAAAAGAAAAACTGGATTCATTAATCTTTGCATACAATTAAGAAGATGTGGGCTGCACACTTCCTCCTCAATCCTCATGTTAGACATTTTATGCTCACCAGACAACATAGTTTAAAAAAGGTATCCGTCTGTCCGTCCGTCCGTCCGTCCGTCCATCCATCCATCCATCCATCCATCCACCCATCCATCCATCCATCCATCCGTGTGCTTGTCTGTCTGTTTCTCTGTCTATTACATGAAAGCTCTTGGCATCTTTTCAGATTCACCTGATAGTTCCACTTTTCTATGATTTCATCCCAGCTCCACAATTCAGAAAAAAAAACTCCATACTTTCCATACTTTAAGTAGAAAGCTGGAAAACAACCTGAAATTAACAGCTTTGTAGACAAGACCCCCAGATACCTCTGTTAGGATTACAACTATGGGGCGGCGGTGGCTCAGTGGTAGAGCGGGCAGTAAAGCGGGTCGTCCAATGTTTCAAGATCGGCAGCTCGATTCCCGCTCCCACCCAAAAACACCGGGAGTGTGAGCTGACAGTGGGAGGTGTCAGCTCACCTCCGGAGCACTTGCCCTTGAGCAAAGCGCCTTCCACCTTACAAGCTGTTCATTTGGGCGCTCCACAAAGGGGCTGCCCGACACCACCTCCCCCTGCATGTGTACAGGCCCTTTGTGTGTGTTTGTGTGTTCAGGGCCTTTACACATTAATATATATGCACGTGTACTAACTAGAGTATGCCACTAATTTCCCTGTGGGGATTAACTTAGTGTATAAAATTAAAGAGATTTTTTTTTTAAATGAAGTGTTTAGAGTAAGCTTATCAACAATGCTTATTAAACTGGCTTTTCACCTATAATACTTTAAAAGTCTCACTTTGGCTGGAGAAAATTTTGTACATTTGTGTAAGTTACGGAATGGTAAACTCAATATAAAATAAAATCTTCTTCACCCATACAAATCTAAATCAATATTAAATTACTGAATTAAGACCGTATAATGCTATAGAATAGAAGAATATGGCATATTTCATTGTTGCAATGGCACGGTGGCGCAGTGGGTAGCGCTGTCACGTCACAACATGGCGGTTCCGGGTTCGAGTCCCGCTCTGTGCGGAGTTCGCATGCTCTCCCCGTGTCTGCGTGGTTCTCTATGGGTTCTCCGGCTTCCTCCCACCTCCAAAAAATTGTGCACTTCAAGTTGATTGGCCAGTCCCAAATTGACCACAGGAGAGAGTGTGAGTGTGTGTGTGCCTGTTTGCCTGTCTTTATGTGTGGCTCCGCAGTGCACTGGCGTTGTGCCCAGAGTGTCCCCCGCCTCACGCCCTATGCCAGCTGGGATAGGCTCCAGCTCCCCGTGACCCACTACGGCGGATACAGCGGCTGAAAATGGATGGTATACATATATATGTCTATAAATAATTAGTCATCTCTAGGTTCATTCATGCAAAAAACTGGCTAATGACAAAACATGAATAAATACATGACAAATACAACAAATGAGCCACAAGAAAGCACACAAACACAAAATTCACGCATACTGCATGTATACACATGTAACCCATAAAGCACAATGTAATAACTTACAAACTGGCTGACACAATCAGTTATGTCAACAAGAGAGGCTGTGATGTTGATTCCACTACTACCGCCGCTGCTTGCCTCTCTTTGATTCATCAGTCTTCTTCATACAGTTCTTTGTCTCCCCCATCACCATCTCTCTCTCTTCCTCTCTGTCACTGTGTTCTGAACCTAGTCCTGTCACAGTGGATTCATCAAAGCCATGCCTTAAAGGCAGAGACTGAAAGAGGCGAAGATTTTTTGTGTATGACTGTGTTTGTAAGTAAGGGAAATGAGAGAGGGAAACAGAGAGCGACAGAGAGGGAGAAAGTTGTCCTGTACAGTAAACAGAACAACCTCCTCATCAGTGCATGATGCATCAAAGAGGGCAGTCAGTCAGGCAAGATACCACAGTCTTGTCCTAGATTTCAACCACCATGAAAAGTTTGTGCTTGGCTAGCAAGAGAACAAGCTCAAATGCTCTGTTATTGTTCTTGATTTTTCTACCACTTATCCTTTTTTATTATTTAGGTTTTTTTAATTGTTCTTTATGCCATGCTGCCTCCTATGTCCTCTTTATCATCCACCCTGTCAATCAAGCTCTTTTTGCTGCTGTGTAAAGAATATCAAACATGGTGACCATCTTCATGTCCTCCACACTCATTGTTCTCCATTTCAAAATAACCTTGCATGAAAGATGTCAGAGAAATTCATTGCCTGAATAATAAGATTCTCTGGCAATATGATTTTTTCCCAGATATGAAATAAATTGCAACAAAATCAGAAATGAATGCATGCAAATATTCAAAGATTTTTTACGAATCAGCAAGTTCACTGATTCACTTACGGAAAAAGTGGATTCTGCATGAGACATTATGACCAAACCTTTGTCTATTACATTACAGAGCAGATAGGAACTGCCTATATCAGGGCCTTGAAATATTTATTCACTAAGGCCTTTCTGGGGTGCTTACTGGGCCCTGTTCATAATTTAATAATGCATAAACTCTAACAGTGGTTTATAAATATAAAAGGAAGCACTTAATGTTGGATTTCCTAACTGCTGAGAAAAAGGCGTTGGAAATACAAAACAGATCTACTGTAGAGAGAATATATTAATTTGCCAGCTGTCATGTTTACTCATGCATAAAAATATGCAGGTGGACACATAAAATAATTTCTTCACAAAATATAGTAACTTTGAGGCTCACTGCCAGTCGTGCTGCTGAGAGTGGTGAAATGTGCAAAACGTCCCATGACAGACATCGACAGTGATATGGGACTATTTGTCGGTAGACACATTTATTAGATATTACATTTTCACTTTCCATGGAAACAAAATAAAAATGAAATTGCAGAACAGATATTCTTGAAGGTTTACTGGGTTTGAAGTAGTGCGGTGGTGGTTACTCAATTCAAAAAGTGTACTTGTGACATTTATAAGTAAAACACTTTGGAAATCATTGAATTTTACTTGAAACTTTACAGGAGAATGTTATAAATACTGAATGAAGACCCCCATTAATATCATTACTGGCATTATTGAACATATGTTAACGATCTCTTAACCCCCCCCCAACCAAAACACATACATATTGCATTTTCCTAAAAATATTCACTGCTTTTGAAATTGCAAGGTGATGTATCATAATTGTCAATGTTTGTGTTTTCGTCCATCTGTCCACCGAATATCTTCACAACCATTGCAGATAGAAAGATGAACGAAAAAGCACATTACAAAGGGGATGAAAATGAGATGATGACCTTGACCTTGAGAAATCTACATCAAGGTCAAATTTCAACTTTTGTACATTTTTTGCCCATATCTCAAGAACTGAATAAGATAGAAAGATGAAACAAAAGGCGTTATATTCAGGGAGGCCAGGGTATGAAAATTATATCACAACCATGACCTTGAAAAACTAGGTCAAGGTCAAATTTTTACTTTTATACCTTTTTAGGTACACGTCACTAAAACCTGATGAGATATAATCACAAAATAAAAAGTAACATTTTCAGGAAGCCAGAGGTACGAAAATTTGATTATGTCGCGAGATGTTGCACTCTCTGACTCCCTTGTTATTTTCTGCAACAGCAGAATGATAAACGGCACCAGTTTCATCCTTGTCACATGATTACGAGTTCCCTGTTCGGGGCAGGGTTTATCACTCCCTCTTAAGCAATGGAGGATAAAAATTGGAGAACAAAACAGTCCACTCCTCCAAGTCAAGGAAATCAACTTGGACATGATGCTACAACATGCCTGGTCAATTCACCAGTGACATTTGTAGATTACTACAATACTTATTATGCAAGCCTTTATATTGGGTTATAATTTGTCATCCAGTCCCAATTCTTTCATGACTGTTTTGTTTCATGATCTAGTATTTAGACTTGACTTACATCTAGGCACAGATGATTTTTTGTTAGCTGTCGTCACTCATACACATATAACCAGTTTTTCCGCCTAAGCTGTGTGCCTGCGCAATTGCGCACTGCTCGCAGTCTCAGCACACAAGAAATTCTATGCTGTGCATAAAATAAAATTCAATACAAGCGTATTGTGATATCCCGTGTGTTGTTACTGTTGTGAGTTGCTGCCCTGAGTTGTTCTGTGCGTGTGCGAGTTTTACATGAGTTTGCGAGACTTTGAGGGATGTACGGTGGGGGTCGTGTTAGTATAAAAGTTGAGTGCTGAGCAAGAGTTGAGAGTTCTGGATTGTTGCTTGTTAAGGCTATACGCTGAAATAAAGCCTGCCAGAAGAAGTCCATGGTTGTCATCCTTTCCTTCTAATATTAGATGTAATCTAATTAATTAGACCAATTAAGATGCAAACATTCATTTTGCATCTTAACTCAGTGAGTGACAGGTGTCCAGCCAATGATACCATACGCAGCCAATCAGAGCATTTTGTTGCTGCACGTGCGCCCTGCTATACGCGCCGTGTAGGTTAGCTCGCTAACGGATGGAAACAAACAAGCAGAGACACATTAACTCACCAAGCCAAAGTAAAAAAGAAACGTGGTTCTTTTAAGACGGAATGATTGTTGGAGTTTATGCAAATAGAAGAACAAGCTGTGAAACTGGGTGAGATTATTTTCTTTTTGAGAAAAGCAAAAGAGCAAGAAGCAGACGCAGCCATTAACCTGGACAAAGTGTGCAACCACGTGAAAAATAAGGTAAAATTTAAGTCAGATTTGCGCATATCCTAGTGACATTTATGAAGATTTTTTTATTTCTTGATATTAATCATTTAATGCTCTTACTACTAGGTAATTTATGGGTAGTAGAAATGCTAATAAACAAGGACTAATTAGATATTTTACAGACAGAGTTACAGGCATTTACACTATCACAAGCAACAGTACCCGTCATTGTGTTTTAATTGAAAAATGATGTATGAAGGCTGTACAGTGGTACCTCTACTTACGAATGTTTCTTCATACAAAATTTTCAAGTTACGGAACGCATCAACAGGAAAATATTGCCTCTTGTTATGAAAAGAATTTCAGGATACGAAAGGTAAAAATACAGTATGGGCTGCTACTCGCAGCTCCCAAAGGTTCCTGAACGCAGCATTCTTATATCTGCTCTGCCATTGGCTATTCCCTAGCATCTTCCTGGCATCCCATTGGCTAAAAGGGACCTCTATGTGTAGCTAGATAGGTGTCTCTACAGCGTACTCGTCATTCGTCCCTCAACCCATGACGTGTTATGATAATTTTACGTAAATATATTAACTTTTTAGAGTATTCACTATGGACCCCAAGAAAGTGACGGAGAAAAGAGGAAAAGAAGAAGAAGAAAAGAGTTTTCTTGTCCATACAAACAAAGCAATAGAAAAGCATGAAAAAGGGATGCGTTTGGTTGATCTCGCCAAAGAATATGGACGTAATGCATCTACACTCGCCACGGTATTAAAACAAAAGGAAGCCATAAAAGCTATAACTCCTTCCAAAGTCCGAAAAAGAACACCAGGAGTTTAAGGCATGCGTGGGTGGTTGGAGAAGTTCAAAAGGAGGACTGGAATTCACTCTGTTGTTCGTCATGGTGAGGCAAGTAGCGCATGAAACAAAGAGGGCAAAAAACAATGAGGGCAGCAGTTAAAAGGTAAATGACCATCAATTTTATTCTTTACTCTATTCTTTGTTTTTTACATTATGCACAACTCATTTATTGTGTAATAATCTAATTGTAACATGTATTTGTTACATGTTTTGATGCATTTTTATGCTTTACAAAACATTTATGTCTGACTTTTGGGGGGCTTGGAACGGATTAGGGCATTTGCATAGAAAACGCGTCTCTACTTACAAAATTTTCTACTTAAAAAATTTCTTCCAGAATCAAATCATTTTGTTAGTAAAGGTACCACTGTATATTGATTTCTTACAGGATCCTAAGCCAGGCCACAACTGGACCTCACCGCGGCCAAAGCAGCTCTCTTCCCATGGCCAAAGCAGGACCCTCACATTTAACCTACCATACATCTCATGTACGAGAAGATTTTATCTTTTTCATTTCAAGTGAGCCAGATCACTAATATTAAAAGTAAACAAATTAAAATTGCTGATGTAATATGATTCTTTATATAAGCAATGTAATTTGCTATGATCCAAGGTTTGGAACGAGTGTGATAATAGTACGTGACCACACGTGATGCACATCTGATTTCGCTCACAGTGGTCCTTGGTGCGCTCAGGGAGCTTATGTGTTTGCCCAGGTCTGTCCATGCTTTCTATCATTTTTGAAAAGTTAGTAGAGATATGGATTTTTTTTTTTTTTCATATTTTTTGGAATTCATTGACTCTTTTTTTGAGAGGTCTGTTATGGTTAGATTTGTTTCTTTTCAATTGAACTGCATCAACCTGACATGTTTTGTAGTTTCACCTCAGCTATTTATGTTTCTCTTCAAGTAAAAATATATTTCTATTTACCAACCACGCCAATCCACCAGGATTGGTCACTGATTGCAGGGCATTGTGGTTATGTTGTTGCCCAGCACAGACCACAGTTGTTGCATTTTTGATAAGCTGCATCAATCCTGAAATAGCATAAAATGGTGACACAATGAGCTCCAGCAGGATGCATTGGAGGTGATTTCGAAGCAATCAGTTGCGACAGCAACGGTAAACACAGTGCTAAATGTCAGCCATGGTGATTGCGCTACTACAATATCATCCTGTGGTGGTAAACACAAACAACCTAAATCAATAACCTAATCATTTCATATTCATATCAAACACCAAGAAGTCTGGATCTTATTGCAGTTTTGTGTCCCTGGTGTGCTGACATATTCCAATCAACATACCAATGCACATAGAGCTCGTGAATATACAGTAATTCATACAAGCAGTTTGTGGGTCCCACTCTTTTTATGTAAAGATAATTTCCTAATACATTTTAGAATACTTATTATTACCTTTATTTGATTCTAACAAACATCATTTGAAACATCATCATCTTGAGTCTGAATCTGCTCAAGGTTTCTGCCTTTTAAAAAGCAGTTAATTGAAAATAACTTCAGTATTTATATGATACTATTGCAATAACACATGAGAAATCTTTCATTATTGTTGCTTAAGTGTTTTATCTCTTGATGTCATATTATAGACTTTTAGGTATTTCGAATGAGTTTTGTACAAAAGTAGTTGTACGTAACATACTCTAATTACTATAACAGTAAGTAAAGAAACAGTAGTTCCCGGTTCGAGTCCCACTATATGCGGACTTTGCATGTTCTCCCCAGGTTCTCTCCGGGCTTCCTCCCACCTCCAAAAACATGCAACTTATGTGAATAGATGATCCCAAAATTGCCTGTAGGTGTGAGTCTGTTCACAAGTGGCTCCTCAGTGCACTGGCATTGCACCCGGAGTGTACCCTCCCTCACGCCCCTCAGTCAGCTGGGATAGGTTCCAGCACCCCGCGACCTGCGATAGCAGATGAAGCGGGTAGTAATGACAAAGAAAAGAACCAGTGAAAGGACTGTGTATCACAGCTTGGTATTTGTCTCATGTTGCTCTGTTGCGCTGGAGTGGAGTGTGGCAGGACGTGGGGGCTGAATTTTTGGGGAGAGCCTCGTCTCCACACCTGTTGCTCATCTCCACACCAGTGCCCGATTAGACTGATTAGGTTGAGGCCTTTTAAGCCAGCTTCTCCTTTGTTTGGATGCCAGGTTGGTTTGTACCTTTGGCCAGAGATGTCTGAATGGCGCCTTATGGAGCTTTGAGCTGTTTGCGACAATTTTTCCGAAAACTGTTTCATTACCCGGCGCCCTATTCATTGAGAATATGGACGCCCTCTTTGGCAGGGTGTCTGTACTGCAACCACACAACAGTCAATAACCCCAGAAAACAGCGCTTTGACATCTCCTGTATTGCAAATATTTTCTGAATAAATCCGAGTATAATATAATTCAATGTGTTAATCCTTGCTTTCTATATTGTAGCCAAATGTTATAGGAAATTGTTTTATGATCATTGATTCTTGCAGGGTTCAATAAAGCAAGAGATATCGATTACATGTTCATGCATGTATATTTAATATAAATATATACATATGTGTTTGTGTGTGTGAGTTACATAGGATGATTAGTGTCACTGGAAAAAAACAATGTCTATGCAGTGAGATAAAAGTCGGAATTCCGAGACGTCACCACAGCAGCACCATCGGCTTCATTCTCACGTTTGGATCGGTAACGCCTCATCATTGAAGACATGTTGTTACTGTATGTCAGGTGCTGGGAACAAAGCAAACAAATCACCTGCAAATTAAAAAATGACAAGTGTGGTTTATTTTTATCTACTGTGTGAGCAACAGAGCCTGAAAATAAGTTTCTAATTAAAATCTACTTTGTTCAGCGGCACTAGTTCAAAATTTTCCCAGAATTGGGATCTTTTTCTGGTCGGATCCATTGTAAAGCAATTAGAAAGCAAACTGTCAGCAATCCGAGCGCTAATCTGATCAATCCAAGGGATATACAAACGATAGGCAGCGCACCGCACCGCCCTGTTTCATCCATTTTAACACATCTGGGACTCGCCAGTGTTTTGGATCACCAATTGATTCGGACCACTAAACTGTGTCACCTGGTGAATGGAGCACTTAGTGTTTTGGAGCACACTTGAGAGTGCCAAATGTCATCGTGGTTTCTCCATGTTTGAAGCAGGCTTCGGAGCAGCGGTTCACATGGGGCTCACTGAGTCCAATGCGCGTATCGGAGCGCTGGAACAAAGCAGACATTACTACCTTTGGTCATATCTCTAGTTTGTTGGACTTCTTGAGTTTTCTTGTGTTTCATGGATTTTTGCTCTTTTCTGATTAAACTATGAATGAAAGCTTCTCCAATGGTGTTCTGCATATGGGTCCTAACCTGATCCATTTTTGTTTTGTTTCTGGGGGGGGGGGGGGTGTTCTGTTTTGTTGTTTTTTTTTGGGGGGGAGGCAATTAAAACAAATGAATACATGTCACAACTTTATTCAAAGAGATATTTGATGACAAATTGTCCTTATGCTCAGAACTTCTACTAAGGTTGGAAAGTCTTTGCCATTGATTCTGTTTCATATTTGTAAGGTAAAGTTTCAAGTTCCAAAAAATGCTACTTAGATGCCAAGGTCACACATGGATTCCAATGGGGGTTGCATCTTTCCTTACAAGAAACTACATGCGCATACAGATTGCACATTCCAACAATTTAAAACTCTCTGCTAAAGGATAGGATAGACTAAATTATTGTAGTGTGTCCTCATTTAAAAGGGAAGAGATATAAATTGAAAAATCTGTTCTGACATTGACACAGTAACCTGCACAATTCAAATGCTTCTGAATACGGTGGCCTTGCCCTGAATACAGTGGCCCTGCACACTGTATTTTCAAAGGACTGTTTATCAGGACATTCTGATAGTCATCATTAATGGCCCAACAGCTTTCCTTAAAATTTATGTAAATGCAAATTATACATAAATCCTTGAGTTTTTATGTTTGGTCATTTGTTTGAACTTTTTCGTACTCCCAAATGTATACAATTAATAATTCTACTGCTAGAAAATGGTTAGCTATTTTTTCTAAAATTGATTCTGAAGCTCCAAAATGAAACAACAATTAATCTACAAATGCAAAATGAAAATGTAACAAGTAAACAGAAACATAGAGTGAAAACATCTGTTAGTGCATCTGCTCATCATCATGCCAAGCCAGTTATTAATTTATGTTTGCTATATCCTGTTCTCTACTTTACACAATTAGCACCACTTTATAAGCAGCACACCCCAAATAGGAGAAAAATGATGGTAATTGCCTTAACTTGTTTTGTTTCACACTGAGTCTTCACACAAATAAAATGGCCAGTCCTTCCAGGAATACAGTGGCCCTAAATAACTGCTTTCATCCAAGTTGTTGACAAAGAGCATCTCTGTGGGCTATTCCCTATTGCCGTGTGTGTGTGTGTATGTGTGTGTGTGTGTGTGTGTGTGTGTGTGTGTGTGTGTGTGTGTGTGTGTGTGTGTGTGTGTGTGTGTGTGTGTGTTTGTGTGTTTCTGCATTTGTGTTTTTGTATGGTGCATGGGGCATTGTAGCACCGTACTCAGGTGGCAATACATTTCTGATTTCAAAATATTTGTGGTATAACTGTGACTCTTTTCTTCCTCCATCTATGTCATGTAAAGATTAAAGATTAAGAATCCCTGTATTAGTCCCCTTTAAGAGGAAATTATTTTTCCACTCTTGTTGGTAATACTCATTACTCATGTGTATGTGTGTGTGTGTTTTGGGCCTGTACCACACATATATATATATATATATATATATATACACACACACACACACACACACACACACACACACACACACACACACACACACACACACACACACACACTTGTGTGGGCACCAATGAGCAACTTATAAAGCAACTTATAAAGAGGACGGTGCCTTGCTGAAAGGACGCCTCGGTAGTGCTCAGAAGGTGAACTGGCAACTGTATGGCTGTGTGTGAGTGTGTGTGTGTGTGTGTGTGTGTGTGTGTGTGTGTGTGTGTGTGTGTGTTTTCCCCACTGCTGCTATATCGAAATCCTGGGTGAGCGAACAAAAAGCACATGGGACAGACTGGTGTCTTTAGCACCGTCAACAGGATGCTCAATTACCAGACAGCAGCAGACATGGCAAAAAAATGCTCTATCAACAATTAGCTGTAAGACTAACATCAACCGAATGTACCCTGGCTCTGACAGACCCTGTGCAACATATTAGGAGTGAAATTCTTTGCACTCTGAGAATAGAACCCAAAAAATTCACAAATTGTCTGCCATAAAGTCATAAGCCTCATTATGTGTGGCTCAGTGACTAAGAAAGAACACATTCATGTTTGCATGAATGGCTAAGGGTGAGTAGCTAAGAGGAAGAAAGGCAGGGCCACATTCATTCACACATTAACGCAATCACACCTGGGAGTAGCACAGCACAGTCATGCGGTACTGTCTTGCACTATTGGATGCTGAGACACTCCAGTGAAATAGTTAAAGGTTAAGTGCCCAGAGGTCGCAGCCCTGATAGCAGTTGTTGAGGGATTTATAATCCAAGGATTTTCACAGCTACTGTTCAACCACAATTTTAAACTATGACCTTTACGTCTCAGGCTCATTTCCTCTGAGTCTATCTGTTATTGCGGGTCAGTACATGACTGGTGTAGTAAAAGTATGAAAACTATGAGATGATGTACAGACATAGTCATATGGTATTGCATTTCAACAGATACATATATAGACAGATGACTGTCAAGTGCTTTTGAAAAACTATTTGGCATCTTTACCTGAACAGTTACCGATTACAAAATTATCTTCTTTTTTTTTTTAATCCAACTATTGTGAATTGAATTTACTAAACAAAACCAATTTGGCTCATGTAAAGTTTCTTGCTACAATATTAAATAAGAATGTCTTCCAACACAGCTTGCTAAATTTGCCAAGAGAAAAATAACAGTTGCCACTTGCCATGCAGCTGACTAAACTAAAATCAATGTAGCTAAACACAAAGTTAATAAGAATGAATCCCAAATTAGTATCAATTATTAGATCCTTGTTACAATCTTAAGGTTGTGGTCATTTTGGGAGGGGTATAGTTTATGATATTGCTGAATGACTTTAATTGTGCTTTACTGACACATTTATATTACTTTGATTTTATGTATTTTTACATTTATTTTATTGTCGTTCATCAGTTCCATGCATATCTTGATGGATATCCTTAAAATGTCCAAAACAAAGCAAGATAAATAGAAGATGGAAGATGGCAGATCGATAATACTCTGATGATAGATAGACAGACAGACAGACAGACAGACAGACAGACAGACAGACAGACAGACAGACAGACAGACAGACAGACAGACAGACAGACAGATAGATAGATAGATCTAAGATTTTTTGAGACATCTGCTTCATGCTGGGCTTTGCTTCAGTTAGTGTGTGTATGCTTGTGACTGTGTGGCTTTGTATGCACATCCATGCATGTGTGTACATGAGGGAAGATGGCTGAGGCTAATTGCAAAGGCCCATCTGCTTATTCTGGAAAACCGGCTTGGATCTCGTAGATAGTACAGACAAAAATTCATATGCACAGACAAACAGACGTAAATATATGCCAAGGGCCTGCCTCAAAGCCTTCAACTTGGACCTCAAACAATCTGCACCCTTTCTCTAGCAGTTGTGTGAATGGCAGTGACTGGCATGGTTGACAATATGGACTCCATTGTTTTAGGACAAAAAGCCTCTCCACTCAAAGGAAAGGTCACAATGCAATGTGTGTGTGTGTGTGTGTGTGTGTGTGTGAGTGCGTGCGTGCGTGCGTGCGTGTGTGTGTGTGTGCGTGTGTGTGTGTCTGTATGCATGTGTCTATGACAGAGGGACAGAGAGAGAGAGGAGAGAGAAAGAGAGAGGTGTATCTACAGCTAAAAGCTAATTAACTTTAAAAATAGCTCAGACTTGACCAAAAGGGCAGAAAATTTGAAAAATGTTAACCATTTTATATAATGTTGGTTTTGAAAGAAGATATGATTTCCCATTTCAGTTTCATTTTGTGTGAATACACCACCAGAGGAGCGTTAATCTGTTCATCTGTCCACGCATATGTGTACTGCACTGCCACATGACTCATTTTACACGCAATTGTTTAACCAATAAAACTGATTCCGATTGTATTTCAGTCTATGCTCTCATTGGCATTGTGGAAAAATGGAGGCTGTGTGTTTGTGCATCCGGAGCAGGAAACACCTGTTTCACACAAAGGAAAATAAGAAGAATGATATATCCCCTTTCCTGTTGTTCTTTCTTTTCACCTATTGTTCAAAAGAAATACAGACAAAATGCAACCTTGATATCACAGAATTAGATTTCAAGAAATGAAAGAAACCAGGATGAAGGATGTGTATACAGGAAGTGTAGAGACATTACTAACACAATATTAACCGACCTCATTAACAGCCTTCTGTAAAACAGCAAAGCTTTAGTCTCCAACTAGAGGTAAGATCGGGCCTAAAAAATCCAGCCCAACCCAGACCGAGCCCGAGGGTATTAAAGCCCGACCCGAACTGCGCCCGACGGTATTAAAGCCCAACACGGCACGAGCCCGAGGGTATTAAAGCCCAACCCGACCCGACCCGAACGTAATTATTGACATTTTGAGGCCGACCCGGCCTGAATTCCAGGCTTGGATTCGGGCTTAAGATCTTACCTCTACTTTCACTGCGTATACGATCGGAAAGGTAAAGTGTCAGGAGAAAATACAGCTGACGCACGGAGGGAACTGAGCATATATTGTAGATGGGTGTTTCTCATACAGCGCCTTCAATGTTTTACCTAAATTATTTATTTTATAAGGGTATTCCTTAGTTTAATACCCACAGATCATTTGAGATACATAATATATAAAATTATAAATATATATTTATTAAAAAAGTTCGGGCCAGGTCGGGCTTGGATCTTAAGATCTTATAAGCCTGAGCCCAAAAAAAATCCAGCTCGACCCGACCCAAGCCAGAAGGTGTTGGAGCCCGACCAGAAAGCATTTTGTTGACTTTTTGAGCCCGACCCGAAATTCGGGTCGGGTCGGGCCCGAACTCTATCTCCAACCTAGTTGACATTGCACAAATGGTAAATGCAATTAGAAATATTTTAAAATGTTTTCTTTCTGTAGTGTCCTTTAGATTTGACAAGTGTAGGAATGAGAGAGAGAGAGAGAGAGAGAGAGAGAGAGAGAGAGAGAGAGAGAGACTCCCCTAACAAGAATCTTGCCTGTTACAGCACTCCTCATTTGGGGTCTCAACCAATTCAATCAATTAAAAATAGGATCACCCATAAAACGTGGCCTTAGGGGGTTGCATCTCAGCATAGATGCAACACACTTCTCCCCTTGTAAAAAAATGATGTCAACCACAGGCTGTCTAACTACCTGTCAATACACAAGAACTGCACCCTCATCTATCGTCAATAAATTGAATGTGCAATTCATCAGCCCAACTCTAGGAGACAGTATTTGTAATTAAAAGGAGCCTATAAATTCAGCATTTTACAAGCCCAGCTCAGCTTGTAAATAAACTGTAAATAAGATGTAGAAGTGGCATCATGGGCAGATGAAGGTCTGGGTTTGTGGTTAAACTCCTGTTGATGTGTGCACTCAGCAGCAGAGTGATTGAAAAATAATTTTCATGTTTGCTCTATTTTTGTGAAGCATTGTATTCTCTCTCTCTGGGCGGCACGGTGGTGCAGTGGGTAGCGCTGTCGCTGAACAGCAAGGCGGGTCCGGGTTCGAATACCTCTCTGTGCATGTTCTCCACGTGTCTGCACGGGTTCTGCACGGGTTCTCCGACTTCCTCCCAACTCCAAAAACATGCACTTCAGGTTAATTAGCTGTTCCAAATTGCCCGTAGTGTGTGAGTGTGTGTCTGCGTGGTTGTCTGTCTCTGTGTAGCTCAGCCTCACGCCCTAAGCCAGCTGGGATAGGCTCCAGCTCCCTGTGACCCACCCAAGCAGATGAAGCGGTCAGGAAAATGAATGAATGAATGTATTCTCTCTGGAAGTCTCACAGATAGTCATTGCACTTTTATACTACCTAGTCAATATCGTTGTAGCTTTTGCTGCTTAGTGCATGTTACGTTGTTTGTTTTTTCTAATCTTGGTGACTCATATTTGATTGGATTAGCTGTTTTACGAGGACATATTTGTGGGGCCAATTAGAGCCTTCCTAGCACAGATGGAGCCCTGAAATCTCCCGAGAGAACAACAGGTCATATTTGGGTTCTAAAAAGCATAATGTGTACCGTAGAGTCAGCAAGAATACAACACCAGGTGTGATTTTATGTTTGTGTGACTACCCCAAGGCCTAAATAAGCCCTCTGTAAATAAGAATAAAGTATGCGTCAACACTACTGCTTAATGTTTAAAACTATGATAGGTTCATAGAATATGTACTCAAACTTACTCCTACCTGTTGTTGCACTTTGCTTTGTCCAAATGAAAGGCAATCCAGAGAATCACATCTCAGTGACAGCTGGACCTCCTAGTCCTAGACACAGTGTGAAAGGCAGAGACAGAAAGGGAAAAAAAGAGAGAGATGCAGAGGGGGAGAAGGTCCGGGGTTATTCACGCTCACTGAACTTGGTTTCCCGTCATTTTACACAATAGAGACAGATAGCTATAATAGTAGTGACTGTGAGGCGCAATGTGAATAACAGCCTCCTCCAGATTGTGCGAATAGCACATAATCCACTCAAACACAAGAATGAAGCAGTTCACAAGCTGCTTGCACTTGTGATTGCTTATTTTGTATTGGTGTGCACATCTGCAAGTGTGCATGTGTGTGTGTGTGTGTGGGGGGGGGGGGGGGGGTACATGCTCCTTCTGGCTTGTAACGATCTCTTAAAGGCAGAATGAGTAGAATTTGTGAATTATAAACACAGCATTCAAATTTGGCCTGACCTTAGCTGCTTGAAACTCAAATAGTGAGTTAAAACGCCTGCACTCGTATTGACAAGGGGGTTACACACCCAATGCCCAAAGAGAGGATGCCTACAGACATCCCAAACATCAGAATGCAGAAAATACAGACGGGATACACAGCTTCACAGCCCACTTGTAGTTGGTCATAAGTGATGACTGGGATAATTTTTGTACAAGTCTGTGGGTTACTTTTTTGGGGGGAATACTAGTCTCAGACCTTTCAGAGAAAGAAACTGTCTGCTCTGGTCCTAGAATGCAGTGTCAGGTATACATTCAGACTGTCAAAAATATTAATGTGCCTAGCGTTTTTTCCTAAACGGTATGCAACTCAGCTTGTTTTCCATCAATACGGTATATACGTGGCTCACAGTACCTACTTCCACCCTCTCCCCAAAACCCACTTCTATTGGGGCTAAATATTGCAACCTTGCAACATCATCTTACAAAGGCCGGTCTCAGATGTGTGAATTGTGACAGACAATGGAAGTTTGTGTCCAAACCTCTTGATATGCAAACTTTAGTTTTATATTATTATCATATTTATATTTTGTGTGTGTGTGTGTGTGTATGTGTGTGTGTGTGTGTGTGTGTGTGTGTGTGTGTGTGTGTGTGTGTGTGTGTGTGTGTGTGTGTGTGTGTGCACATGTACAGTACAGTCAAGTGCATCCAAACATTGTAATGCATACATACTGCCAGACACATACACATAAATTGTACAGCGTATTAGAGCCTCAGCTTATGTTGAGTTCTCCATAAAGTTTGTGCAGTAATTGGGTATACTGTATTAGCAAACACAGGAGGTCATGAGCAATATCTCAATGGTTGGATCAGTAGAGACGCATCAAAAGCTGGGTTGACAGCAAAATACATTTGTATACATGCATGTGTTTGAAATAACTCATTTGTCAGCATGTGATCAGTTTAAAATCCCAGGATGAAATCTACCAGAGGCAACAGAGCATTAGCGACTCTTTAAACACCATATACAATCATAGAGCTGATCAGCAGTGAAGAGATCAATGAATCAGGAATAGAGATATGGTATCAGGTCTGGATGCATAGGCAAGGGGCTGAAGGAGTAAGTTCATATTAGGAATGGTACTAAATGGGAAATGAGATCTTTCACTAAGCCCACTTACGAGACAAAATTGAAAAGAGGGAAAATAATATTACAAATACCTCAATGTTTCACCGCTGCTTTTTTTTCATTTGAATCCTAGTTTTCTATTCCGTCATAAGAAGAAACAGGTTAACAGATGTCCAGGGAATGCCACAAAGTCATAAATGAATTGGTTTTACTATCGCTTATCGCCGACCAGCCAAGAAGTACCTCTGATCATACAGGAGGATTAATAGTGTGCCCTTTAGCAAGGTGAAAAGTAAGGATATTAAGGTCAGGATGGCGATGGTCATGTAGCTCATCCATCTTTAATGGTGCAGACCATAGCTTCTGTCCTGCTACAGACATGCAATTACTTTTCAACCATAATTTGCCATGCATCGAAAATGTAGCTTAAAATATTGGGAACATCATTTCATATTAATGTTCTCGTTTTCATTTTTGCTCTTTATAGAATCGAGAGTAGACCGTGTATGTGTTAATCTGTCTGGAAGGACAAAAGCCTCTTTTTTTATATTTTTTGGCTGCTGTTGTAATTGACCATTTCAGTGACCAGTTGGAGATTCTAAATATGAGTTTGAACTGCCTATGGTTGGACTGAACATGTAAAGTCTATCCATTTTATAGTAAGTTCTGTTTTCAGTGCCAAGTTTTCCCCATTGTTTACTCTCATGTCATCTCATTTCTGCTTCCATCTGTCTGAATCGTTTTGCAGACTTTATCAGAATATCGAAGTGAAATATTGTAAGAAAAAAGCAGCACCGTCATAATAGAAATGCGTATTTAAAAGAAATAGAAAATACACTAAATTTGAACAATTATAGGTAATAACAGTTATAGGTTTTCGGTCCAGGTTAAGATACAATAGTGTCTGGGTCAGCACCTGGTCTTATTAGATCATTTTGCTGAAAATGGGATGACACCCAATAATTTTTCAAACTGCCTATTTCTATAGTGACATCAACAGATGTAGATAATATGTCAGACGCTCCATTTCCACTGAAATGGAATCTACATCGGCTACATGCATATTTATTTACCTATAAAAGTACATTTTTGTAGTATCTGGCTTCCAATTTGAGTGCAGGATTAAGACTGATTGATTGTCTGAGTTCAAAAGGGGAGACTGAAGAAAGGTTTAGATCAAATAAAGGTGAGATGGATTGTCTGAGAATAGTCAGCAGAGATGCAAAGATAAGGACAAAAGACAAGATTTAGTCAGAAAATGGTGAATGCTCAGAGCTTTCACAGCTGTGAAAGCTTTGGTGAGTGGCTTTGCCTGAATGAACAATAGATGGACATGATGAGGAGAAGGAAAGCTTTTTTAAGTCTTGAGGCTCAATCATTTCCTAAAAAAACAAAACAAAAAGGAAGACTAGATTCCACATGGAATACATTGAGAGTTTTCTCATTATGAAAGGATATGGTTTCCGTTCCGAAGGACAGTGGTTGTATTGATGTTTTGCGTTTCTACCAATGCTCACGTGCCTGCTTAATGTACTTAAGATGATTGTAGAGCATGCTCTCATTGAGGCTTTTTGTCTATTCGCCTTTGTAATTGTGCTTTAAACAACAAATCACACCATAAACACACCAGAAATGGTGTAATGCCTATTTGCAGAGATTTATAGCATTTACAACTAAAACAATGCAGTCTTCCTAATTGGTCAGGTCCCTTATATGTTCATATTAAAACCACATCTCTCCCATGGGCTTCAACAGATTCAATATAACCATGAAAAATATGGAGCAATGGTGCACATGGTCTTTCCAGGCATAAAATTAAATACTCTTGTCTACGTGGCCCACATAAATCTTCAGAAGAGAGAAAGTGATAGAGTGTGAATAAGGGAGGGTGGCGCACATGATGAAACAAAACACTGGTTGACTGGTTTTCTTGCAATTGTGAACCACTGAACTGTAACCAACTGTACTCAATCCTGGACAATGAGAGCGTTAATAGATGAGTATACATACACATCCAGACACATAAACTCAAAGTGAGAACCTAAGCACTCACCTAAACATGTATTTGTAACCATAAAATAGCTAATAGTAATTGCTTGACATGTGCAGGTTTTACACAAAAATCTAAAAATCTGGGTACAAGATATAATTTATCAAAAGCTATCGCACCGTCGTACTGCACTAAAGATCTCCCTTGAATTCCCTGCATGTCTAATCTTGATACACACGATTGATGCTGTCTCATCTTTTACACATACACCATCTGAACTGGAGCATATCAGGGGTTCAAAACAGACTTTAGCACACTGCAGGAGGAGAGGCGTACAATTTCTTACACGGTTAGAAAACAGACATGTGCCCCAAAGAAGTTATTGCTGCAGGCCCACAGGGAAGCACTCATCTGTCTTAGTGTGACAGTATCAGGCTCTGTTGTTAAAGGTGGTTTTAAAATGGTTTTATTGCAAATGTACGAGATACGTTAGGGGTGCTGATACATGCCAAAAGGGACATGTCATTTTTTTCTAAATGCCCGAATGAGATGTCTTTTCCTCTGCAGAAACCAAATCACACAGCTTATTTTAGATTCACATGTTGAGAATTTGCTAATAGCAAGCTAGATGATTCAAGATCCTTTCTCAGATCTAAAGTGATATGCTCTAGATATACTGAACTTGGGTTCCTGTCATTTTACACAATAGAGACAGATAGCTATAATAGTAGTGACTGTGAGGCGCAATGTGAATAACAGCCTCCTCCAAGTTGTGCGAATAGCCCATAATCCACTCAAACATATTGCAGATCAAACCTTAAGCAGTAGTGACTATATTTACACTGAAGAAAAAAATAAGATGTGAAGTCAATACCATGAAGAAAACATAAAACACTGCAAATGATGCAGTGTTTTATGACCCAGACACTATTGTATCTTAACCTGGACCGAAAACCTATAACTGTTATTACCTATAATTGTTCAAATTTAGTGTATTTTCTATTTCTTTTAAATATGCATTTCTATTATGACAGTGCTGCTTTTTTCTTACAAATATTTCACCTCAATATTCTGATAACCATTGACCATTCCTGTGTCTGTTAATATCTTTTTTTTCCCATCAAACATGACTATGACTCATCTTTGTCCTCCTTCAGCCTCCAACACTGCACCATCATGAAAGCTCCAGATCAATACTCCCTGCACACATTCTAACTCACAGAGTTGAGATGAAAATACAATCCGATATTAATCACGATCACGGCTGTACCACTCAACAGGTGCAATAAGTGAGTTTTATTTTTTTTAATTCACCATCAAACGACCAATTGCATCAACTGAATCAAGTTAGATCTTTCAGTCTGGTTTATGCTAAAAGGAACCAGATGAACAAGGAGTAGAAAATGTATGTAATGCAGTTAAAGTAAAAGCCCAGTAAGCAGGAAATTTAAAAGGGGGCCTGGGGATGATGGGATTATAGCAGACACTGATTATAGAGAATTGACAGAAGAAGGAAATATATGGAAAATATCATTAGATGCAGTAAGGTGGATAATCCTTCGTTCTACCAATATATTCACTACTTCTCCTTTGGACATCTCAGTCTGGCCTCTCTGACTTTATCTCCAAAACCTCTAACATGTGCTGTCCCTCTGATGTACTCATTCCCGATCCTATCCTTCCTGGTCACTCCCAAAGAGAACCTCAGCATCTTCATCTCTGCTACGTCCAGCTCTGTCTCCTGTCTTTTCCTCAGTAACAATGTTTCTAGACCTGTTACGGCCACAGCTCATGTCCATTGTTTATACCGTGTATCCTTCTGCGACCCTGCCACTGAGCTGCTGGCACTGCATTGCTCCCAGATGCTCCGCCCTCCTTCGTCAGTGCCAGGTGCGGTGTCTCTGGGACTCCTGGCCACGCCCCTCCGCCATGCCCATCTCCTGATTGGTGGGCCGTCTTCCTGCCAGGCCCAAGTCTGGCCTCGTCATCTGGCATGCAAGCCAGTCAGTAGAGGCGACTGTCTGACTGTGGCAGCACGCCCCTGAGCCTGTCAAACTGTGACTGTGTATATTGAATTTGTTTCTGAGCATCGTGAAGATCTGATAGTGTTTTGTGTTCAATTTGAATATTTTTATTAGTGAAGTTTACGTACTTTTATATATTTTAGCTAGTCCTGTTTGTTGAACCTTATTATTTTTGAACAGCGTCCATTGGCCTCAATCCGTAGTTTGTTAAAACAAATATTTTAGTTAAACACTTGTACTTAAAGCGAGATCTTGTTTATCTTGTTTAATAAATGTTTATGTCCCCCTTTTAATATCTGGGTTGTTTTATGTTAGTTTCCCGAGTCTTCTTGCTGGATTGTAGCAAGACCGAACAACATCGCTGGTCTCACCACAGTTTTGTACATCTTTCCTTTCATTTTAGCTGAAATTTTTCTATCACACATCACACCTGACACTTTTCCTCCACCCATTTCATTCTGCCTGTACATGCTTCTTTACCTCTTTTCCACACTCTCCATTGCTCTGGACTGTTGACCCTAAGTACTTAAAATCCTCCACCTTCTTGATGTCTTCTCCCTGTAACCTCACTCTTCCACTTCAGCTTTTCCATCACCATAGCAAACAAGAAGGGGCTCAGAGCTGATCCCTGATGCCGTCCCACCTCCACCTTGAACTCTCTGTCACACCTACAGCACACCTCACCACTGTCTTACAGTCCTCATACATGTCCTGCACCGCTCTAACATACTTCTCTGCCACTCCAGACTTCCTCATACAATACCAGTTCCTCTCTGGGCACCCTGTCATAAGCTTTTTCCAGATCTACAAAAACAAAATGCAGCTCCCTCTGACCTTCTCCGTACTTCTCTATCAACATCCTCAAAGCAAATACTGCATCTGTAGTACTCTTTTTTTGGCATGAAACCATACTGCTGCTCACAAATGCTCACTTCTGCCCTCAGTCTAGCTTCAACTGCTCCTTCACATAACTTCATTGTATGGCTCATCAGCTTTATTCCTCTGTAGTTGCCACAACTCTGCACATCTCCCTTGTTCTTAAAAATAGGTACTAGCAAACTTCTCCTCCATTCCTCAGGCATCTTCTCACTATCTGAGATCCTGTTGAACAGCCTAGTCAGAAACTCCACTGCCACCTCTCCTAGACACTTTCATATCCCCACAAGTATATATCATCAGGACCGACTGCCTTTCCACTCTTCATCCTCCTCAATGCTCTCCTCCTTCATCCTTCATCCATCCTTCAACAGCCACCTCTTCTAGTCTTTGTTCTCTCATTTTCATCGTATGTACATGTAAATGCTGTAAAAGAGGGGGTGAATGGAAAAATTTGAACAATGTAACTCTCTTTACATAATCAGGTACATTTAATAGTCATATAAAATGAGAGCCACAACGCTGTGGTTCATAAAAAAATGTAATAACGCCAGAATTCCCCTTCTATTGTCTGTGTCACTTAAGTAAACTGACCCAGTCCATTATTTGCAGCATAGAATAAGGACCTTAAACAATGCTGCATTTCCAGGCCATGCTGTAGTTTCCTCTATTGATAAGAAATGCTGTATTACACCACCACCCTGGGAGATTTATGCCCCCAGCCCAGTGATGACCTCATTGTTCATTGCCCCATAATTCAAATCTGCTCCGCTGTGTTGCATCACATTGTGTATGACTCATTTCAATGCACCCCATTCTCCAAACAAGTGAGACCTCCTCAGCAAACCATAATCCGCCATACAAACAACAAAGCAATACATCTCCTCATCAACAGTGTGGTGGCTGATTTAACACTTACGTACACACTTACAAATACACACACACACAAACAGACAAGCACCAGCTTCAGTGGACTGAACTGGGGGGAGGGCAGAAGGGGATGCTTTTGTAAATGATTGCTTGTAGAGACCAAAATAATCGACAGACCTTTGAGTGAGCTTCTTACAATCACTCTGGCCTTGTACACAAATTCTCTATTCAGTCTCCTAATGACACTGTGTGTGTGCGTGTGTGTGTGTGCGTGCGTGCGTGCGTGCGTGTGTGTGTGTGTGTCTGTGTGTGTGTGTGTAGGTGAGAGAGAGAGAGAGAGAGAGATGCTAAATATTCTGCAATGTCTGTGTTGTTGTCTGTGGGTGTGTGAGTATATGCATGTACTTCACTATGGGTGTGACTAACGTGTGCGTGAAGGGCAGCAGTTGATTGTAGCATACTGATGTATATTTGGAGTATCTGTGGAAAGGAATTCACTCACGCTTTCAGTGTGTGGTGACAGTTTTGAATGGGGCACTGAAGGTGAAGGACAAGGTAAGTGTAGGCAGGAGATGTGTTGACTGGAAGAACAAGTGTTTTTTTTCTCTGTGAAAGAGGTGTTACAACTGCTGGTTCAGTGAGAGTAGTTACAAGAACAATAGATGCTGGATATCGAATACTAGCATGGAAAACAGCTGCTTAAACACATAAAAAAATTGAGTAATGGTTATCGAGGCCATTTGAAAAATAAAGCAATGTTAGGATGTAGACATTTCCAATGTCATTATTACTTTGAGCAAGAGAGTTTATATTAGTCAATGATAGATTTTAAAAAAAATGAGTGAAAAAGTTTTAAAAATCAATGTTAGAGTCATCCTTTTTAAAGTGTTACCTAGAATAACTATAAAAATTTTCACAAATATACCATTTCACAGCCTCCTCACTCCTCTTCAGAAAGCGCAATATAAGCTTTCATCTTACCATTACATAACCCTCTTCAAAGAAGAACTGCAAGATGTTTTGGAAACAATTAAACTGCAGTAAGTAAAAGTCAAAAGTGACATTAAGCTGGATAAATTCTGGAAAAAAATAAAAAACTGAGACTAGCCGACTAGTCAAGGCAAAATTGAATATTTTGTGTTTCAGATGAGCAACAGATTTATCACTTCAAAGACAAATCAATAGATGATGATGAATATATGATTACCTCAAAGTTACTGTAGTTTTACAATTAATCTTAAAGGGACGGTAAACTTAATTTTAAGTGACATATATGTTGTTCATCATTATGAAAAATAGAAGAAAACATCAATTTTATATGTGGAGCATCATTCCTTTGGTCAGAAAACCTTAAAATCTGCTCCGCAGCAGCTTCCACATCCAGTGGTCACGTGGGCGTCATACGTCACTGCCGACAAACTTAGCTTGGCAGCCATAGAAAACAATGCGATCAACGACACGATTAACTCGATAAATATCATGGTTAACTGCATGGTTCATGAACGGTTGTGTCAACACAACAGCAAGAAAAAAAACAAAGTACCTATCCTTCTTTAGAATATCTTCTGGGGAGCTAGGAAGGAGATGGAGAGCACAGATAAACCGGGCCAATGACCAAGGATCCGAGGAACTGTCATGAGCACTTTACCTCAAAGGATTTCAAAGAGATTTGAAGGTAAGAGCATTTTCGGACAACCCATAGTATTTATTCAGAATTCCCAAGGTTTAGTGGATAGTTAATTAATGTCTGGAGGTACATATTTTGTTAGCTCAATGCTAACATAATATGTAAAATCCCATTGACGGGCTAACATGTTAGCATCGGTAGCGCAATTAACTTTTCCATACACACAGTAAACCAAAACGGAATGTAGCCACAAGAGGACACAAGCCAGTGTCTTATTATGCCGGTCCCAAGCCTGGATAAATAAAGAGGGTTGCGTCAGGAAGGGCATCCGGCGTAAAACTTTTGCCAAATCAAAGATGCGAATCAAACCTATGACTTCCATACCGGATCGGTCGAGGCCCGGGTTAACAACGACCGCCATCGGTGCTGTTGACCTACAGGGTTCCAGTGGAAATTGGACTACTGTTTGTCGAAGAAAGAGAGGAGGATGTAGTGAAAGAGGACATGAAGGTAGTTGGTGTGAGAGAAGAGGATGCAGAAGACAGGGTTAGACGGAGGCAATTGATTTGCTGTGGTGACCCCTGACGGGAAAAGCCGAAAGGAAAAGAAGAAGACAGTAAACCAAAACAGGACATTATAACGAGTTGGATATCTCTGTCAGAATCTGGTTCAGATGAAGACACCTGTGATGAGTCGCTAGATGTCCAAACTCTCATCCTCCTTGTACATCGGGTGGTAATTATATGGAACAATTACACCTCCAGGTGGGTTCACAGATACTAAGGGAACTCATCCTCAGTATCTGATGATGACGACATTATTTTTGGCGATATTCGGATAATTACGAAAATGCTGGCTCTTATGTCGCTAGCTTTATCTGCATTGATAGGGATTCACCCCACTGTCTACGGTTGCGTCACTTCCGCTGTCATGGCATAACGAAAAATTTCATTTTTCTAAGTCCCCGTTGCAAATAAAAAAATAAACATGCCACCAAGCCTTTTTTTTTTTACTTATGTACTTACAGACCCAGTTCAATTTCAATTTACAGTCCCTTTAATATCTATTTTCTTTCGGACTGGTTATGGTTCCAAGATAACAAGAACTGCAAACTGTGGTAGAAAATAAGATATGATCACCTTTGCTAATTTAAATGTCCTAAACAAAAATACTGAGAAAATGAAGAATTAATTTCTAAATATTGTCTTATCATGTTTTAAGAATAGACCTGACCTTTGGTCCTTGGAATTTTTTAACTGGGCAAAAATGATTTAAAACAAGATGCTATCAATCCTTTGAGGGTGTTTCAGGATTTTTCAACTTATTCAGCATATTTTCTTTTATTACTAGTCAACATCAATTTTATCAAGCCCAACAAACTGAAGAGCTTTCTTTGTCAAACCAGCACTGGAAGCCCAAATGTATTCAGTTTACTATCAAATAAACCGAAGAAAAGTAGCAAAGAGTTAGCATTTAAAAAGGGTTTGCATGGTAATGTCTGACATTTTATTACTCAGTTCAATGCTTGATAAAGTAATCCTCTACATGATTAATAGACTCCATGACTCCAGTTCTATTGAATAGATTTAGTCCAGGAAATTTAGTCCAGATTCAGAACTGCTGTTGATTTAGCATTATGCATTTAGTCGTAGTATGAAAACCATATAGGCCTACTACAAAGAAATATAATTACCACAGTGCAATATGTATACACATCCCAGTAAACAAACAGTCTGACCAATGAGACCAATAGTGTATGTTATTCCAGTCAGGTCAAAGATGTAGATAATAGGCTTTGGTGGTTCAAGAACAAACTCCTCAAGTACTGTAGCTCCATATGGGCAAGTAAGACAAGATATAAGAGCAATGGGTAGGAAAAGGCCCTGAAATATGACAATAAGTCGACTAATAAAGACTTTCCCCTTTCCGAAGTAAAGTTTTTATTATGTAGCAAAGTAACTATGTTGTCCTCTTGCATGATCGGAATCTCAGACAGAGTTGAATGATATTGGTGCAAATCTCTCAAATTAGAAGAGGTGAGCTGAGATGATAGCTCAATCTATGATTGAAAACACATAAAGGCAAGGGGTTTTTTAAAAGGCAGAAAAGATGACTGAGGCCTTTAGGTGAATGAGGAAGACAGAAGAGGATCTGGCCTCATTATTTCCATAAGAGATGGACAGAGATGTTGTCTAGGACAGGCTGAGTTTTGGTATTTAGTTAAATTCAACACACAATGTACGGCTGCGACTGGAGATATGAGTCATCAGCACATTAGATTAAATGTAACAGCTCAGCTGCAGTTGAAAGTTAATATTATTATTGCAGAATTAAGATTTGTTTTGGTTTTCCTCACAGCTTAAACCACAATGGTGACAATTTATTTCTGCAGGATGGTTGAGCATCTCTGTGCACACAAATAACACCTTCTGTTTATCCACGAGGCACTATGACACAGACCTTTACGTTTGCTATGCATAATTCAAATAAACAGATGACTGGATCCAAGGAAATTCAAATTCTTCAGGAAAATCTTGCACTGAGGAAATCAGCCGCTACGCTCTATGGGACGACTAAACTAATTAAATCCGCAAAAGTTAAAGTTAACTCTCTAATAATCCTTGAAGATGGAAATATAGACTTTAGTAACAAGCGATTAAGTTTGTAACGGAACTGATTATATGTATGCTCGACCTAATATTCCTATATGGATACACAGCATGTAGCTATCTGTCTCCCAGTGAATTAAGTCGACAGGAAAGATTAAAATTACTATAACGCGCACCTAAAAGCCTTTAATTTTCTCATTTTCTTATAATCCAATGTGCCTTAAATATGAAAAAAGTTTTAAAATAGACCATTCATTGAAGATGAGTTCTCAGATGCGTTCCATAATCCAATGCGCTTTATAATCCAGTGTACTTTATGTATGAAATTTTTTTTAAAAATAGGCCATTCATTGAAGGTGCGCCTTATAATCCAGTGCACCTTATAGTGCGGAAAATACAGTAATTATTTTAAAGTTTCAACTTGTAGACAAAGTGTTTTAATTATAATCACAGGTTATGTTATGAGGTTAGAATTTTTGAATCTAAACAAATCCAAATCACACACTTGTGATTTATTTGCAGCTCTAAACAACGTCACTCAATAGCAAATCACGCAGGACAATCCAAGTGATCATAACCATGGTAATTTGCACCACATTTTCTCAATCTCAATTTTGTCTTCCTTGTAAATAACCTTGAAATGAATCAGGGACCTCATTAAAGAATGACAGACAGACCTACAGAATGCTTGATTGCTTCCAGTTCCCTTATATGGCTTCAGGTCCTTCAACATCAGTGCTGTGTGGGTGTCATTACTTAGCACGGCCCAAGATGCTCTTTGAAACACACTGAATTCATAGTGTGACATCTGACAAACACTGTTTACTTCTCTGGAGAGGCTCTCCAATCTGGTCCAAAGAGAAAACCAAACACACCCGCTTGTATAAGTGTGGATATAAAAGACACAAATACTGTTGAGGCAAGTTTTTTTTTTTCTTCACTGTTGAAAGCAGACAAACAACATGTAAGACATCTACAGTAAACAACAAGGATTTGATGGCAAAATGCAAAATACTTTTCTTTTGCTCTCAGATTTTTTAAAAACAATCAATCAACCTGACATGCAAAGAATTGCAGGATTACTTAGACACAACAGATGCACTGATAATAGATTATTTTGCGATATTCATCTCATCCGCAAACATAATAATCCTCTTGGAGACAGATTTGTGCTTTAACAGATGATGCCAAAATGGCAGCCAATTAAATCTGTCAAATTTTGCCCACCACACATAACTGCCTGTACTGACCATTGTCCCACCTGTTCAGTAGATTCCTTGGAGACACTTCGCAGCTGCCGCACCGACAGAAGAGTCAACATATTGTCAACCACTCCAATCTATAAAGCCTACGCACATTCTTTGTATCATGCTGAATATTAAGATAAACACAGGAGTTTGCACACAATATGCTGACAGCTACAGTTCAGTCCAAGGCCACCCATGTAGACACAAGAAGCAAACGATGATTTTTGATGAAGGTTTTGATTGGCTGAAATCAGAATTATTTTTAGGGCGGAACACTTAAAGAAAGAGCATCACCAGCATGGAGCCACAGGGGGACCAGGTGATGTTATTTGCTTTTCCAAAGGAGAATCTGTTGGTTACAAATGATGCACTCCACATTTATCACAACATAAATCTTAAGCCGGCTGCTCTTTCCAGTTTAGGTCAACAATGAAAAATTGTGCAACCTTCACTAGTTTTCAGGAGCAGATCAAGGTCAACTGCAAACCTGGGACGCCTCTCCACTAAATAATAGCTTTCACTCGTGAATCTGCATAATTGGTGTATCCTGGATGCACTGGCCTGCTGGATTCTCTTTCTCTTGCAGAGTAACTGGATTTCCTCTGGATTTTAGACTGCGGTAAACAAACCAGTACGGCCTGAAAATAAACCTACTGCATTGCAATACACTCACATGACAGCCACATGAAACACTGGACAAAAAAAAAAAAAGGCTCTATTTTTTATTTATTTATTTTTTTACTCAATCTGTCATCAAATGTGCTAGAGCATGCGATGTGTCATTGTACCCTGCAGTGTGGCACATACACGCGGCAACGGAATTAAACATTTTGTACACCTCGGAGAACAAGTCATTATGGCACAATGCCATCGCATTGATTATTTGTCGAGAGATATCAAGAATAATTGCCTGTTATTCCTCCTCGGCGACATCTCGCATGCGAGCGACGCCCATCCAGCCACAAGTCTCTGGATCAACATCTGTACAAATACGCGTTTTACCCTCAGCGTCCATTGGAGCCCGTTTCCGCGCCTCTTAAGTACAATAAGCTCAGGCCACATTCCCATGGGCATCCGTGAGAACCAAAGTAAGCGCTGCCATATAGCCTTCAGAGCCGATCAGTGACGTACAACCAGGACGTTTTACGACGTCCAACACCGATGTGTACAAAGCAATCCTGTATTATAAATAAAGGAATTGAGAGCGGGTCCTTACCGTATCACTGCTCACAGCAACGGGCATATATGTGCACATCCAGCGCAAAGAGGAGTCAGGAATAACCTTGTCCTTGTCTGCGCTCAGTCATTCAGTCCCCGAACGCAGGTACTGGGTAGAAAATATGTTCCCCGTAGACAAATAATCAATTCAGCGACACCACGACATCCAATCTGTGAGGTATTCTTTTGCTGCTTGCCGGAAAGAAAACAAAAAACAAACAAACAAAAAAAAAAAGAAGACCAAACGATCAAAAGAGGGGCTGGAGATAAAGGTGAGGGTGTAAACCAATAGATGCGTGCTTAGTATCCCGATGAGCGCTCACACAAGAGGATGCTCCCCGTCCTTCTAAATACACTAAGTCCAGTGAACTGCTGGAGGAGGATAGAGGCGTCTCTCTCTCTCTCTCTCTCTCTCTCTCTCTCTCTCTCTCTCTCTCTCTCTCTCTCTCTCCTCTCTCTCTCTCTCTCTCTCTCTCTCTCTCTCTCTCTGTCTCTCTCTCTCTCTCTCTCTCTCTCTCTCTCTTTTCTTCCTCCCTCCTTCTCCTCTTTTCTCTTTATGTTCTTACTGACTTAGGCTGAAGTCCACCGGCGAAGAGCAGAGGACCGTGGTCAACATAAAGAGCGAGGGGGTCACAAATGACAAACCAATTTGGAGAGGCGGTGGATGCACGGCTGATCGACCGCAGCCCGGCGAGTGGAGCCTTGAGTTGCAGGCGGGCGGTGGAGCCGAGGGTGGGTGGAGGAGATGGAGTTGGGGAGAGGGTGTTGATTCCTGCCTGGGGGTTGCTGAGACAGAGGGAGAGAGATGAAATGGGGTGTTTGGTGGAAAACGTGGAACTGGATCTGGCTCCAAAATTTCTGGACCGAGGGCTCCACCTGCCGTGTGGAAGACACTGCAGGAGTTCGCGGAACTTTCACGGCGAGCACGATCGAACCCATCAGACCCCACTGAATGGGATTTTGTTGTGAGACATGACTTTAGTCTATGATTGCGTAATTGTACAATTGCCTGACGAAAATTGGATGTGTTGCTAGTTGTTGCTGCTCCATTCACTGCAACACTCAAGAGTTGAAATCACAGCCTTCATGAATCTCGTCATTTTCGATAGGAGGATATTAAATGGCGCGTTTTGGTCCTTGGATCAACATGATATAAAATACGAACACGAGGGGTAGAGCGTGTTTTAATAGTCCCGCCTATTTCAGCAAAACACCAGACATGTCGTAATAAAGTGATACAGGAAAATCTGTCTTTCAACTAAAAATAAATTCCAGTATATATTGGAATTTACTTTTAATTGAAAGACACAATTTAAATGCCATATATATATATATATATATATATATATATATATATATATATATATATATATATACGTGTGTCATAGCAAACTTCCTTTTCATGAAATGCTTTTTTAAGTCTTATAGTCTCATGATATTCTCGCATTCTTTAAAGAATGCTCTTTGGCAGTGGTTTTACGTGGGATTATTCAGTAATCAGTTCACATCAGATTTTATTGGTACAGCCAAAATTCACAAGTAACAATTTCCATTTGAGGGCTTTACATTAATTGAAAAGTAACACCATCTACCATTAGATTTACGGATTGTGTAGGCTAGCTAAATCAAAGTTAGTTTTCTATTAAAAAAAAAAAATTCAAAATTTTCCACTGGAAGTCGTTATAGGATTACTCCAGGCTACTTTTTTCATTAGGGATGATCCCTCTGTGCCTGAAGATCAGAGGGTGACATGCGCACTACGTGGAGCGCTCAAGAGCCACGGACACAGTGGTAGAAAATGAACCATACGATTTGCATCTTGATATCCCTCGCTGAGCTTTTATGACTTCCCCATTAGAAAAGTGTCTCTCTCGTTAGTCGATACTGGTAAATTCACCTGGCGGACTGGTGGACGTGGTGTCTGCGCTGTGGAGCGCAGTGGCGACCTGTTGACAGCTCACCGGCGCTGCAATGGAGGTGAGAAGAGGCGTTCTGAAGAGAGTGTGTTCTGCGTGGTGTCCGTGTGTTCGTCACGGTAATAACGCTCGGATAAATGTGCCTAGATTATTTTTTTAAAAGAAATTAACAGACTGTTGAAGATGACATATCAAATTAGTATTTAATGGACATGCATCATTACTGCAGTTCATTTATCTGTAGTTTTTTTTTTTATTCTGATGCCGTCTGCATCGTTTTATGTTAACAAGTATATAGATTTCATTATTGGCTGCCGTGAAGGGCATATAAATACTAGTGCCTATCAATGGCCTCTAATTAGATTTAAGATGGGACGTGATCATTTCCAGCCCGCCGTTTTGCAAATCAAATCTAATCATGTCATTGGTATCATGCTTTGATGCTATACAGGCTTCCCCTCAAGTCAGAACGTTTGGTAGGCCAAGTGTCCCTCTTAATTACCATCACTGTCTGATAAAGCCTTTTGGAGGAGATTTAAATCCTGCTAAAGAGCATTAGCGCAAGGCAAGGCTCTTGCAAACAGCCATGGCCTTGAAAGAGTGGCTAAAGATGTAAAATAATAAAGAACAGATTTGAAGCATATAAGGGTTCACTAATTGTTCCTTTGCACATGAAGAAGCTAAGACTGGTAAAATTGTTTTTTTCCAGAAAAAGTTTGCCTTTAGAGACTTTCAATGAGAGACCAAGCCTTGGCAAATACAAGCTATAAATACACTGTCCTGTAGAAGAAGAAATACACTGTCCTGTAATCTCTACAAGACTGTAAATATTCTCATCAATTGAAAGTGGATTGTATTGTTCTGCATATTGTCAGGTGGCAAACAAAGAAGCATGACATCTCACAGTGACACAAGGTCTCGAAGACACAAATAATCGGAACAATCTGCCAGACAACAATGGACATCATGGGTAAGTGTAGTTACACTGCACTCTTTAAAAGCCAAACATGTTCCAGTAACCTCAGAAAGACTCTCCACCTCTGCCATATTCAGAGACTTACAATTAGGGTTTTAGGCATGGCCGTCACAGCCAGACAGAGCTCACAATCTGGTTGGTAGACAAAACTTTGTGGTGAAGAGTATGCAGGGTTTTAACCTTCTGCCACCTACTCCATTTGTGGTTTGTGCTCATTAGTTGCTGCTCACAGTAAATAAACAAGAGCAATCTGACCTGATCCTTCTCAGTTGTTGCCTCCACTTTTTAGAGGAACAGAAAGGATAGAATGTTTTTCTTCATTAGAAATGAGATAGTTATTCTTGATAAAGTTTTCTTGTTTATCGATTTGTTGAACGTTTGGGATTTGGCCTCAAGTTTCAGAATTTTCAAACTTGATAACTTTTCAAGTTATCTATTAATCCGCACTCCTTTACCCAAGGTGCAAGGATTTCAAACACAACAACATCCTTTCTTCTCAAGTTTCCAAAATTATATTTATCTAATACTTGGATAAAGGCTTACAAAAGATGTCATATTACATCCCAAGAGAGAATGTGTTTTGACAAGTTTTCTCTCTTCATATCTTAATGATTCCAGATTTTGTATTTTGACATTAAGGTAGGAGAAAACGTCTTTTTCCAACAGGACCCTGTTAAAATTTACATTTTCAAAGCTTATTATCAAACATTTGGACTTTTGTCAGTCTCACTTAGCAGCTGCTACAACATCTGGAAATTAACACTGCTTAGCCATAATGGGAAAAATATCCAGTTTTTGAATGACACAAATGATATGCAATTACTCTGCAGACACTCAGTTTGCCTTGGAGGCTGTGGAAAGACTGCAAGCCAAACTGAGGGAGAGAGGAGAGGCCCCCACACAGGAGAAGCTCATTCTGCTGAAGACTGTCCTGCAGAGCCCCCTGTTTCATCATATACTCAGTTTACAGCATGCTCAGTGGAAGCCCTCAGCCAAGGTAAAGCACAAGCATGTGGGCGTTTTGTGCCCATTGAATTGTCAAAACAGGGCCAAAATCATTCCCAAAATACTGAATGCAGGAACCAAAGTGGATGAATAATCAGCTTAACCAAGCTTGCCGCTAAAGTCTCAAGAAAGAGAGAGAGAGAAAGAGAGAGAGAGAGAGAGGGAGACAGAGAGAAAACGAGAGAGAGCGGGGGTAGCAAGCTATCATTTCAAAGAGTTTGCAGAAGTCGTCTGAAACATTGGTCGAAGTTTTGAGCTAGTATGTGTGGGATACATGGATGCTGTCACATTGACATTACTAAGTTATGTTAATTAATACATTTGCTTTACGCACGTACATGTTCACACATGTTGCTGTTTGAGATTAATGACATCAATTTTTTTACTGTGATCATCCTTGGATGTGATCATCCATCTTTGCAATGGTCTATCGTTGGAAACTATAATCGGCGAACACAGATCTGTACAAACATACAGTCAATATTATAAAACTCTGGTCATTTAAAATCTCCTTACTTTAGGAAAAATGGCACTGGAGTATGTGGAAGGCTTCTGGTTTTCAGTTGAGCCAGGCGTGGGCATAGTTTATAGAAATTTGAGTTGCTATTTTTCAGTGATCCCTCGTCACTCGCAGTTAATGCGTTCCAGGAACCACACACGAATAACGAATTCCACGATATAGCGACAAACTATTTATTTTATTATCTACGGTAATTTAAACGTTTATGAACCTGAACCCTCCCTGTACTGATTTTAAACCCCATTGTATTTGTATTACCATTTCCCACAGTCTTATTGACTGTTTAAAAAACTTTTGTGTCTCACGGAAGACCGAGACACGTAGCGCACTTCCGGATGCCGTCAGCCAATAGAATGCGCGTACGGTATCACGTGACTGCCTACCAAAGCTCTGTGATGAGTTGTAGTCGCGAGTTTTGATGCATGAATGCGCGAGGGCGCACTGTACAGCGTGTGGCATGAAGTGGGTTTTTTTTTGTTCTCCTATTGCTGTTTCAACAGGTGTAAAAGTAGTTACTGTGGAATGACATTCAGAGCAAATATAAGCGATCTCCAAAACTGCATTTAAAAATAAAACCTAAAAGGCGAAAGATAGCTGGTTTGTGGTTAGGTTCAATTGAACAGAAGCTTTTTAATCTCTGATTCTTCTGTTCTTGCCCTCCTCTCGCTTTCCTCACTATTCCCTTTTAAAGCCATCTTTTCTATTTCGGAAAACTGAAATATATTCTCGCTACCAATCGTCTCCCCCACCACACACACACACACACACACACACACACACACACACACACACACACACACACACACACACACACACACACACACACACACACACACACACACACACACACACACACACAGAGAGAGACACACATCATCCTTCATTGTCTCACAGGGCCTTCCTCTCTCAGTTTCTTTATCCTTTCTATATCCCTCCATCACTCCTCACCCTCATCCCATTCCTCTCCATCTCTATAGTTCCTTTCTTCAATTAATGCCTCCACCATCAATGGCTTCCCCCATATCTTTATCACCCTCATCCATTTTTCTCACAATCTCTTTCTACTCTCACTTACACCCTTCAATCCCTTTCTCACTCATATAATCTGTCTTTCCATTGCATGTGATTCATTTCTTTCAATAGCTTCCTCTCTAGTTTAATGCATTAATCATCTTCTTCCCTTCTATTTATTCATGATATCAATGCTCTCAGTCTAACCAGGGAAAGGGTATCTCCAAATCTGTGTCCATGAACTGTGGCCCATGCCAGGGCATGCCACGAGGACTGAGCCACAGTGACTCTTACACATGGGCCATGGAGAACCGAAGGCCCAGTGCTGCCAGATCCATCCATAGAGATGGCAGTGTCTCTTCTCTGGCCTCACAGGATCCTTCCTTCTCAGACATCTTTCCAGAAAACTGCATTCATGCTGAATCACAGGCATGTAACTATCTATTTAGCATAAGGGATAGTATATATGGAGCAATTTATTAAAAATATAACAGATTTTTTAGAATGTTATATTCGAATTATGTTAAAAAGCAAACCAAATATTATGTCAGTTGAGGATTTCATTTATCCCAGTGTCATTTCGAGAGAGTGGTTTTTTTTTTTAAGCATAACATTTATTTTCTAGTATTGCACACCCCCTCGAATCTCCCGCACCATGTCGATGGGGAGAAACCTTTCTGCTATTTCTCACGAGGTATGACAAGCAAATATGTAAAGTTCTATTGTAGATCTTGCAAAAGTGTTTATGTGGATGTAAGCATGAGAATCACTTGTTATTGCAATAGCTCCTGATCTTTTTAATCTTCCTTCAACATCACTTTTTACCAGTGTAATTATAATAGATAATCTCGCCTCCTTTCTGTCTTTCTTTTTATTTTCCTTTAACAATTGTGATTGTAGAGACGCCATGTGGCAATGATAGAATTGACCAACGATGGCAAGGGGCTCGGTTTTGGCATCGTAGGTGGACGGAGCACAGGAGTTATGGTCAAGACCATTCTTCCTGGTGGAGCTGCTGGACAGGTAAATAAAACTGCTAGTCAATCATACAGCCAAACCTTGAACAGAGAGTGGAAGGAGTAGCTGAGCCCTATGGAGAAAGTGTTTTTTTTTGTTTTTGTTTTTTTTGCTAAGCCCAGAACCGTTAGATATGCAGTACCACATTCTGGTCTGTCCACTAATTATTTTTCTACAATGAGGAATTGGTTAGTTTAGCCAAGCACAGTAGGGGGAGCTAATCTGGCGCTATTCAGTACTGGTAAATACATCAACTATAAAGCTAATCAGTCAACACAGACTGTGTATTCTTTTAGGATTTAAGTGGAGAAAAGGTCTTTTATACTGAGTTTTGTGATGGACTTTTTCTTGGCTCAGAACAGTTCTCTCAATATGCACTTTTCACCTGCCAACCTTACATCAGCATGAAGGCAACACAAAGTTATTCTCAGCTCAACTAACTGCCTCCTAGCTGTAGCCTCGTATTTAACAGACTGACAAGAGAGAGGTCATTTTTTGCAATTTCAAGAAAGCAACAAAACTTCCATACCTTCTCTATTCATGGATAATTGTTGTAGTGAAAAACACATTTAAATGTTGTATTTTAGTGAAATTAATTAATGGAATGCTGATCTTTCCAGGATAAACGCCTGCAAAGTGGAGACCAAATCCTGCGCATTGGAGATACTGATCTGGCAGGCATGAACAGTGAGCAGGTGGCACAGGTGAGGTGTCTTTGTAGCTTTATAATTCTATTTGATGAATATAAGTTATTGTTTCTATCTTTGTTTGTCTTACTTGCTCTAACCCAGTCATATACTTTATGTACCTTTAGCCCATGATTTTATTTTCAAAAAAGTTCAGGGACATACTGTACCTGCAGTTTGTTTTTAAAATTGAGGTGGGCGTTAACAAGATGTCCATTTGGCACCACAACCATCCCTGAAGGTGCTTCTGTTACAAAATTCAAAATTTCAGTCGACAAGCAATAAAAAAAAAGATTCTTCTGAAATGTTTGTGAACTATATTAATTAGAAACAAGGCATCAAAAATGGAAACAAATTAGTTGGTGTGCAAAAGCAGCCCTCCTGATTGTAGAGCAGCGCACAGCCGCTAGATTTTATGTGTTCCAACATAATCACCTGTCACAGGTACTGCGAAATGCTGGTAGGAAGGTGAAATTGCTCATCGCCAGGGACGTCATAAAGGACAGCCACCTTACCTCCCCTGTCCTCATTCAGGACTGCTTGGATGGCAAGGTGTGTGTGTGTGTGTGTGTGTGTGTGTGTGTGTGTGTGTGTGTGTGTGTGTGTGTGTGTGTGTGTGTGTGTGTGTGTGTGTGTGTGTGTGTGTGTGTGTGTGTGTGTGTGTGCGTGCGACTCTGTGCATGTCTAGCCTAACAGCATGTCATCAACTTCAAATGCAAAGTTCATGTAATAGAAATAGCTGCCAGCAATATTAAACATACGGTTTCATGTATACGGAATGCAGTTTTCACTAAACCCAAAGGATATGCATTCGGTTTGTCATTCTTTGTTTCTTTCCAACTCAAGGGCCTGAACGATGACTATGAGTTCAGTGTGCAGTTCACTAAAAACAGTCGTGGCCTGGGATTTACCATTTCTAGCTACATAGGTGACCTAAATTCAGGTAAAGTTTTAACTTAGTTTGAGCGTGTTTAGGATAGAATCTTTATTCCCTGTACCAAAGCTGTTGGCTTCCAGTGACCAAAAGCTTTATTCCTGCCCGTGGCCCTTTGCTACATGTCCCCCCCTGCTTGGCCTCTATGTCTTATCATTTCTCCAGTCATACCTATCATGTAATTAAGGCAAAAGCTTGTTTAAAAGGAAGGTCAATAATTTTTCCGAAGTAAGTTAATAGGAGTGAAGTGGGGGAACTTAATTGTGAATAATACCTCCAGTTGGTGCCTCTGGATTTGTTTCTGCATAGAGCTGTATTCAGGCAATCAATGCCACATTTTCCTGTCAGTTATTTTTCTTTGTTCAGTCTACAGCGCTGGTGTGATTGTGAAAAGCATTGTGAAAGGCAGCAGTGTTGATCAAGATGGCCACATCCACATTGGAGATATCATCCTGTCTGTGAGTGTTAAAAAGAATACAACAGAGAATTTTTCTATTGTGCTCTGTGATGACAAATACTTTGCTGTCCCAAGAATATTTTCCACTGAATCTTAATGATCTGAGTATCTTGAACTCTGCAGTTTGGAAGTTTCAGGATGCAGTCCAATAAGTCTTTTCTAGCTGATAAAGGAGAATTGTTTTAGATTTGCTTTAACTCCAATCCATCTCTGCCTCATCTTTTGCTGTTTTTATAAGCTTTCTATCCTGCTCCATTTTTTATTTTTATTACAATTGATTTTTTTTTCCAAGTTTACATGCATTTGTTGTACCTCCATACTATTTTTTATTAATTTATTTTAGATTTTTGGCTTTTTTTTCTGTCCTTCCCATCTCCTTCTTTTCTCAAATCTTGTGGTCTGTCTCAGGTGGATGGCATAAGCCTGCAGGGCTGCAGTGAGCAGCGTGCCATGGAGGTGCTGAGGAGGACAGGTTCCCTGGTTACACTGAAGGTGCTGAGGAAGGCTGTCCGTTTGAGTCACATCCTGCCCCCAGTTCCTCCCCTGCAGCCCCTCCGGCACTCCCACAGCTTCCACGAGGCCAATCCCTACAGAGTGGGCCTCAACAGGATTCAAGAGACAGGTGTTTTGTGCTGATAGAGTAGAACATATTGAATCAGTAGTGTCATAAGTTTAATGTTTTTTCAGTAACTCAGTAAAAATGATTAGACATAATGCACTCATATAAACCTAATGATTATGAAAGTTTACACAGGTGCTATCTGTGCTGCCTGGTTAAATGATGACCAAATTAACTGTCTGGCATCTGTTCAAACTAGAAGCAAAACATATCTACAGTAGCTGTTTCCTTTTACCTGATAATGTACTTCGTGTCTTTTGCATGATGTCGTAGTCAAAGAATCTGTACACATGAGCTTTTCATAATTTCAAGTGTTTGTGTGCATGGATTTCTGTATTTGTTTGTCTCCCAGGAATAAGCTCACTGCGTGAAATCTCCCGGCAAGCAGCATACGAGTTCAGACGACCCCAGCATGATTCTAGAAACGGTAAGCTCAATTTCTTATACTGCATTGTAGTTTGGAACCTGATCATGGGACTTAACCTGATATACTGATTGGGCTCAGGGAACAGCAGTGTGGCAGCAAAGTTTGGTCTTTGATGGCGATCTATTTATAGTGTTGTTCAATCATTTGTTTATTCAACTAATTTAGTTCATTGCAAATGATGTATTGATTGCTTCTCCTGCATATATGACTTCATTTAGAAGAGGATTTTTTTGGCTTGATTAGAGAGTGCAGCCAAATAACCCCTGATTGCTGCAAGGCTCTAAGATAAATGAGAAAATATTAGTTTGCCAAGAAATAATCCTATAGTGAGTGTGAATATGAATATATGAGCGCCTGTAGTCTGTGTGTGTGTGCGTTTGTGTGTGTGTGTATGTGTGTGTGTGTGTGTGTGTGTGTGTGTGTGTGTGTGTGTGTGTGCGTGCGTGTGTGTCCTAGTGGTTGGGGTTTATGTACTACTTTGTCGCAATGAGAATTATGTTGTCTCTTATCCTCCTCTCCCTCTCTGCTTTATATAGGATCCTTTTCTTTCATCTAGGACTATGAACAGTGTGAACAGGGATGTGTGTTTCCATCGCTTGCGTCTTTGATGTGCATATGTAACATGAGTGTGATTATTTTTGTATGTGTGCACATTTCACAGATGTGACACTGACACAAGCTGAGGAGGAAGACCTGAAGAGAAGGTGGCAGCATGCAGTTGGGCCAAGATATGAAGTTATTGTATGTCTATGTTAAATGAAAATAGGCATTTTATATGAAAGACAGAGATGAAAGACAGAGACAAATATCTATTATGCATATCCTAGTTTTCTCTACTGCTATACTTCGCATCACCCTTCTAGGTGTGTCAGCTGAAGCGCTTTGGTGAAACAAGTGGTCTTGGTATCAGTCTGGATGCTCGGGCAGGACACCACTACCTGTGCTCCATTTTACCTGAGGGGCCTGTTGGTCAAAGCAGAAAGATCTTTATCGGAGACCAGATATTGGAGGTAATTGAATGTTAAAATATCATTCTAACGATAAAGCTTCAATGGAGACTTTTGATGGAGACTTGAGATTACATCGTACAGAATAACGTACAATGTCCATGGGACAGATATGACCAATCTGGGTAAATAGTGACGAGTCACCCTTTAGTACAGTGTTTCTCATACTATACTGGTCATTTATTTAATCTATCAACAATGTAAATACTTGCCGGTGAAAAAAGAAAGAAAATTTTAAATACAGTATAGAATGTTTTCCCTTAAGGCAGCAAAAAAAAAAAAAATCAGTCCTAAGAAGGTGGGTTGGAGTATGTGTGTTTGCCTTTGTGCAGTTTTTGCTATACTGTAGGGGGAGAGCTTGCCCTCTTCCTTTTCCACTGGGAAAGATCAAACACCCACACATATCACTCATCACGATGAGCTGTCTGATGTACTCCTAGACAACGCAGAGTGGATTTTTTTTTCTCACAAAGTACACTGCACTGGTTTGTGTCCTTCATGTCTTTGAGTGCACAGCCTGCATCTGTGTTGCAGCTCAACCCTTTAATCTCCTCCAGACGGCATCAGTGTGGCAAAGCCATTATTTGTCACCATTTTTAAATGAGCTTCCTCAGTTACTGCTTTCAACTTTAATCGGTTTTTAAATAGCTTGATGCACTTCGGCAATTAGAATTGTTCAACTTTAATAGTATCTGACTCATTTAGTGTCATACTGATAAATAGGCAATCTTAGAATTAAAATTGCAGACGGACCAAAATAAACAGTAATGGCTGATATCAGGTGTGATACATATTTTTCCTACAGGTAAATGGGATCCCTCTTATTGGAGAGACACACAAGGATGTGGTCAGCATTCTGAAGGAGCTGCCCATGCATGTTTGCCTGGTGTGTTCTCGCATCGTACCCCCCACAATCCCCTACAGTGATGAGGAAGATGACGATGACATGCGTCTCACCCTGAAAGAGCTGCTGGCTGAGTTCAACGACAAGGTGAAGGCAGACGTTGAAGAAGTAAAAAAAGGGATTAACCCCATTAGTATTGTTCTCCATCCTCTACATCACAGACATGTTCTCCTGTAAAACAATCTTCTTTCCTGTTTCCTTCTACTCGTCCCAGTTGGACCAGGGCTGTGTCATTCCCTGTCCTACAGCTGAGGACATCACCAAGCGAGGTGTGCCTCCAATGTCACCTCCTCTGGCCATGTGGGAGAGAGAGGCTCAAGTGGTTGAGCTGGAGAAAGGCGACTGTGGACTGGGCTTCAGTATCCTGGACTACCAGGTCAGAGACATGGCCTGAGCCTTCCCTCAAATAGATTGGACTGGAATAAGCAGAAATCTAAAAATATCAGTGCAAGGTATGACAGAGTAGAACATTAACAAATACAAAGAAGATAGACAGGAACATTTTTCTATTTTTCATATTTGGGCAATTATCCATTCAGAATGGAATGACTGCTTCTCTTTAGAGAAAACCCACAAATTCACCCAATCCATTCGCTTTTGTGTAGTAAACATTGGTCTGCTTAAGTCTGCTTTTCACCTTTCTCTCATTCACTTGGGGTTCAAGTGCTGAAAAACTTTATGAAAAACACAAAATTTTATTTTTTTAATATATATATATATATATATATATATATATATATATATATATATATATATATATATATATATATATATATATATATATATATATATATATATATATATATATATATATATATATATATATATATATATATATATATATAAAATATATGTCAGTTTCCAGACTGCTGTAGTCCAGCAGTCTGGAAACTGACATTCCAATTCCATGTTAAAGAAATATTTTTAGACATATCACCTCAACAAAACACTCTCTCCATCCTCATGTCCATCTCTAGGATCCAGAAGATGCTACTAAAACAGTTCTGGTTATCCGGTCACTTGTGCCTGGAGGCGTAGCAGATCGAGATGGACGCCTATTGCCCGGAGACCGACTCATGTTTGTTAATGAAACCGATTTGCAAGGCTCCAGCTTGGACTATGCCGTGCACATCTTGAAGTCCACTGGCTATGGCCCTGTCCGCATTGGTGTTGCCAAACCATTGCCAGTAAGTAAATTTATTTAAATGCATGTAGCCTATTAAACATTGCTTGATTGCATTTCCACAAGAGAGACTTTAGTAAATGTAGGGCGTCTCATTTAATTTTTATGTCACAGAATCTTTTGGCAAAAATTTTGAATTGCAAAGTAAGATTAGTATGGAAATATTCAACGTCCTGACATCCTTTGTGTTACAATACAAATATAACTTACTTAACATATATTTTTTTATATTATTTTTTTTACTTAATCTGATATCTGCCTTTTGCAAATTCAGCTAATTTAATAACAATAATGAACAGAAAAATGGGTTTTGCTCATTAATTTGTGGAAATAACACACCCATCTCATTGGTGAATATTATTTTGTAAATAATAAGGTAGACAAATTTGTGTTACCTTACTACATATCATCATGTCACTCACCCTTGAGCACAGAAAATTTGTTCCAAAATATTACTAATCATGGGTTGTGGCATGTCTTTAAGTGGAGTATTTGGTGTTTTCATAAACTTGTACCAAACATTAGTTCACTCAATATAATTACTTAAATGTATGCAGCATTTTGCGAGTACAGTACAGTTCTTCCTTTTGTTGTGGACTGTGGCTTAGTAACAAGGGATGAAGAGTCCAGTTACAGCTCATTTGAATATTTAATGAAGCTGAGAGAAGAACACAATGCCCAACCAACTGGAAATGGAGAGAGGGGTTGAGAAGAGGGTGTCTAATTTAGTCGACTTCTTTAGCCTCTGTTTCCACATGAAATTACGTATTTTTTAAAACAATTTTTTCATCGTAAATTTTATGCTTTGAACTTTGAAATTTTGCATTCATAGCTGGAGCTTTGTGGCTGCTTAACACCCATCTCAGAGAGGAGCACGAGAGCTTCCTGCGATGACACTGAGAGCCACGCTCAGGTCAGCCTGCTAGCTGAGGCAGAGGAGGCTAACATAAACACCAACACCTACAACCCCGAGGACAACAGTAACAGCCAGCCGTGGTGTACTACAACGGTATGTCATTAAAAAAAATTTTTTTTTAAAGCTTTTTGTACGTACTTTCTGGTTAAGACAAAATAAATACAAATGTATGGAATATATGCATGTAAAATATGAAAATATAAAATAAAATAGTAAAATATAAAGTAAAATAATATAAAGTAAAATATATGTCCTGGAAAAACTCAGTACTTTAATTGGTTTATCATCAACCTCATTTCTGGAACGCACAATCATGCACAGCATTATAAAAAGATGCCTTTGATTTTATATTTGCTTGGTGGTCAGGAAACATTTTTGCAGCCACAGTAACATTACTGCAGTCTGACTCCTGCGGTGTCTTACACATGAAACATTGCTCAATACAAAGTTGCAAAACAAACCTGAATTCTGTTGGTTTCCATCTTAGCTGCCCTGAAGGAGGTTGTTATGACAGGGTTAACTCTCACATGTTCTGAGAGAGAGTTAACCCTGTCATAGCAATCTCCTTCAGCGCAGCTATGACAGGGTTAACTCTCTCACCTTCTTTAGTGAGAAGCTTAGAGCCGACTGTATCAATATCACTGGGTCAGGTATAGAGAAAGTGCTCAGTGTCAAAGACGTATTCCTCTGTTGCAGCCTCAGCTCAGTCCCATTGAAGCAGCCTTTTGTAGATGCTTTTGTGTAATTACCAACAAAAGCCTCTTGACAGAGAGTGCTTACAGCTTCCACTACACTGGCACCAGGTGCAGCTCAAGAACATATAGACACACATGCACGTGCACGTGCACTGACACACACACACACACGCACAGACACGCACATACACACACGTACATGCGCATGCTCATGCACACACACACGAGCACATGCACGGACACACACACACACGCACACACACACACACCGCTTCCTGAAAAGTGTCAAAGAAAATTTCCTTATTGACTCTTCACTAAAAGTAACTCTAAAAAAAATACAAAATGCTGTCACTGAATTTGTGAAGAACGTGTCTTTATTGTAATTATCTGTCCAGGTAGCAAAATAATTTTACTTACTGAAAAATCATGTTTGTACCAACCTAGAAATAAGTAGACTGGGTTAAAAAAGATTAAATAGTAAAAAAAAAAAAATAGCCCCAAAATCTTAAAAGAAATTAATTAACCTTTTGTTTCTTGATGGAAGATTTTGGAAAGCATTGAAACAAGCTGTAGTGTTATCTACCTTTCTTTATGTGCTACATTTTGGAATCACTCCAAAGGCTTTTACCTTGAAGAATTAACAGATGTTTGAACTATTTTCATAAACTAGCATTTTTTTATTCTTTATTTGTGGCTAGCACACACCTATCCTTCTATAAAGGTTGTAAGATCCAGCAGAACCATCGGGCTTTATGTCAACCATCTTGCTGCTTCATTAAAATGCATGGATTTGTTCTACTCTTGATTTTTTTTTTTTTTTTTTAGTGGTGTGAGCAGCTTGGATCTAATGATGGTACAGCCTGTGCTGTTCCACCATTATTGCCTCAAAAAATGTTTGATAGCTACATTCAAATCCACCTGGAGATTCACATGTATGATTTAGAGAGTTGAGGTCAAGGTTATTGGATGGATTGTCAAGAAATGCTTTAACTGTGCCTGGGGAAAGCCTCATTGTACAGCCAGCTTGGCTATAGTCGTTTGTATTTGTCAATTATCCATGTCTTTCATAAATCTCTTTCTTTTCAAGGAAAACCAGCTCCGTCATCGTTTGGGCATCATGGAATACCACAATAAGCAACAAGCGCCACCTCTCCCTCTCCGTACTACATTTGAGAGGACAATCAATGTTGTACGGGGCAACCGTAGCCTTGGTATGTTCTCCGTCTTTCTCATGGTGATGGTGTCTTGGTGTGTGTACATCACTGGCATGGCACTAATAACTCTAATAGTTGGTGGTGAAGAATATCCTGAAGAGGAGTAGTGACATGGTTCTCACGCCTGAGAGAGGAGATTGTGTTTAGTTGGTTTTTTTTGTCTGCGTGTGATTCTGATGTGTGATTGTGTTTGTCTGAGAGGGTGGGGGGCACGGTTAAGTAATGTTGTAGTTTTAAGAAGTCATTTCAGGTTTAATTCATGAATGATATTAAATTAAATGTTGATTTAAAAAGTATTTTTATAGTTTTTATAGTATGGTGTTGAGTACACTGCTATTCCAACAGTTAGTAAAGTGAGTATATTCGGTATTATTATGGATGACTGGGAGGAATCAATACGATGTATGACAGTCCTGTATTTTCATCTCAGGGCAGTATAGAAAAAACACTATGAGGGATCAAACTCAATTGTATTCTGGAACATGCCTGACTAAGGTGCCACACGATTATGTGAAATGTTTTGAGGTTCAAAATTAAGGCAATGAGACAGCATTTGTGTCACTGCAATCTTTAGTTTCCATTTGCATGGGTTTAAGAAAAGTTAACAGATTTTCTGTATTTTGGTCAATTTAAATACGTTTGTTTGCCAGAATTATGGTCTGTACCTGTAAGGATTCAATAGTGGATAATTTAATGAGCTATATTACTGTAGTACATTTTGTACTTGTACTACTTGACATTCTTATTGTAAGGTACAATGCACAATTCCATCCATTGTGTTACTACAACATCACACCCAGTTTTAGACATGGCCACATGTTGACAAGTAACACAAGTACTTTTTATGGTTGTTTTGTACCCAAAGGACTGTTCGGCTATTAGAGCAGGTTGTTAAAGGAAAAGATTGATAGAACATTTTTATCTAGCCTTGCTTGTCATGAATACAAGCAACCTGTGTCAAAGTTATTCTTGAATGCTGTGAATCTATAACAATAATACTTGGACAGTGTTTTGCTGAGTTGAAAACAAATATTTTTTTCACATAGAAATTGAACATAAAATTTGATTAATTGTTTTTGCAGTTCAGTTATGCAATAGAAACATGGATTTTTCTGCGTGTTGTAGTATTCTAATACCTTTGGACTTCAAGACACTCATTTTATCTACAGGCTTCCTCTGATGTCTTTTAAATGTGTGTCTTCTGTTTGTTTTGTCAGTGTCAGTAGCTGTCTCCAGTTGATTGTAATCCAGGCACTATGATTGTTTTGTAACTTGAATGTAACATCAAAAAACAATAAACTATTTATTTGATCATGAATTAGCACAAAGTCCTTTCTTTGACCAACTTCAAATTACGTATGACCATAGTGTTGTGGATGTGCATAATTCTCCATTAGATAAAATGAAGTAAGTAATCACCTGAAATTAGGTGATTTTTTTGAAACCTCCCCTGTCTGCAGCGTGTGTGTGTGTGTGTGTGTATGTGTGCGGGTGTGTATGAGGTGTGTGCCTGTGAGTGTGACACCGGATTTACCTGCTTTTACCTGTTTACATTAATGAAGTGTGTAATCGGCCTAGCATCCAATCTGATAATGTCAAAGTCGGGAAAAGCAGACATGCTTTAGCCCTTGACTCACCCGTGCTCCGTACCCTATGTGTTTGTGAGTGCAGTTGTGTGTGTGCATCTTATGTGAGTGTGACTGTGAAGGATCATGCTGTGAAAATGTCAAGCATTTGCAGCCATGATTGTGTGCTAATCTGCTAAGTGTCTGTCTTGATTATGCTGATTACGCCACTGTCAGGTGTTTGTTTGTACCACTGTCTGTTTGGCATGGATTCACAGCAGCCTTAGCCAACCCTCCACTCACCTATGCTTGTGTGTGTTGTTTGTATTTGTGTGTGCGTGTTGGCAGGGATGACGGTGAGTGCTATCAAGGATGGCTCAGGCATGCTCATACGCAGTGTGGTCCATGGGGGCTCTGTTAGCCAGGATGGGAGGCTGGGGGTTGGGGATGCCATCTTGGCCATCAATGGAGAGCCTACCTGCAACCTGACCAACACCAAGGCAAGGGCCATGCTCCGCAGGCACTCTGTCATAGGGCCAGAGATGAGGTGAGGAGCCAACCAACAGCCTTACAACTGTAGAAAGAAAAGGTTCAGGACTGAAAACACATCAGGTGACCGGAAACGTTACATTGTGGTGTAGCCTCACCCGACATCACTAAGGTCTTTCTACAGCAGATCACCTTATGTCAACAACAATTAATTTATATCAAATACCTCTGCTGCAGCCTGTACACAGTGCCCCAAGCACTGCGTGAATCTTGACATTTCTCTGTTGTAGAAAATATGTCCCCAAAGTATAGTCGCAGAAATAAATATTGTCACTACAGTGTAAGTTTATAAAAGCACAACAGAATATTTATATTTTTACTTCGTTTTTAATTATGAAGAATATGATGATGATCTGGTGGCATAATTTCTACCCTGAAAAGGGAGCTCAATGTAATACAGCAATCATTAATTTTGTTGTCAGTATGTACTCCCTCATTTGTTCCTGACTTACTGAAATGTCTTCTGTGAAAAACAACCTTGCACCCAGATCAGTGTTTATCTTTGTCTTGCTAATTGTACATCTGCTCTGACAGAAGGTGGATGCTGGATTTACATGAGATTATCAGGCCAAATGATGAAGGTGAAACTTTACAAATACGAATGAGGCAACGTCATGAAAAGAGAAAGTGTTCCCCAAAGACAGACATTTTCCTTCAATGAATGAAATTATTAATACTGTACATGGAATAGATTTTGTTGTGGTGGATTTTGGTTTTAAATCTTACATAATTATTCACAGGAAACATTCTTTCGGACTCTGGAATCTAGAACTATGAATTCATCTTAACAACAGGTTGCTACCCTTTGGATTTGTTCAGGTGCTTATTTTTATCTGTGCGTTGTCTCAGTATTAGAAAACTATCAGTACGGCCTCGCAGAAAGTGAGGAAGGAACTGTTTCCAGCGACAGTTAGATTTTCTCTGATTATTCCCAAACAGACACACCTCATCTAAAACCATTTCTAAGTATGTCACAAGTGTTCTTCATTTCCACTAAATATACCGCACATCCCACTAAAAACACAGGATCACCACCAGCTACGTACGTATTCGGAATGATAACATTCAGAAAAAAACAAAACAAAATTGTGCAATATGTTGAACATGGTGATATTTTGTCCCTTTTGAGTTTTATTCCTTGTCTTTAAAGACACACGCATTAATCTCTACGTTACAGCATATCACCTAAATGCAAACACACAGATCTGTGCCTTTTAAATTCTGTTACTGCCCTGGAAATGTGAGTTGTATATAGGACATAACACACGTGTGTGTGTGTGTGTGTGTGTGTGTGTGTGTGTGTGTGTGTGTGTGTGTGTGTGTGTGTGTGTGTGTGCGTGCGTGCGTGTGTGTGTGCGCATGCATGTGACTGAAATGTAACACATAATATCTAGTGGACTTATGATAGAATACAAAGTCCAATATTGGACAGTCTGTATAGCAAACCTGACCTTGGAAAATGAGAGAAGACAAAGCTAGTCATTTAGAGAGCATTTTAAAAGCTCATTTGGGAGTGCAGAGAAAATCGTGAGAAAAAAAAGTAACTCAATAATGCTCACATTTTCTGGATCTATGGATGCAGATGTTTACAGTCTGTATGGCTCGAATGAGAGACTGTATGTGAATCATAAATATAAAAATGTCCCGCCCTTAGTCAGAAACATGGCTTTCACTGTATTATTAAATATAAATGATCTTGTCTTACTTTGGATCTCCGTAACTACCTTGTTTTTAGTGCTATAGTTGACAGAAAGATGCAATCATATTAAATCTGTCATGTTGGATTATGAAATTTTAAAAATTGCTTGAGGGGAAATATAGTAAATTATTACTTGATCTATCATCAGCAGTTATTGCTCCACAGTAACAATGCTTGTTTTGTTAACTGGAGATGTCCCTTACCTCCACCTCACTCTGCCCAGCAAAACACCCACTCCCTCACCATCTCGCAATTTTACAGGGATGCACATGCACACACCAACACACACATGCAATCGTTCTAACCTCCAAAAATATCTTTTTCCTGCAATTGGAAATATCCCTGAATTATTCATCACTCATCTCACCTTGAACAGCCAGATTCTGAATAAAGGAGCATTTTAAAGAGCCTCTCATTTATGCACTCACAATCTACAAACAGATGAACACATGCGCGCATTGTGTCTTTCATTATGCACGCACACGCACACATATACGTACACACACACACACACAAACACTCAAGCACTAGAACATTTACCTGCACACACACACTCGCGCTGCCTCCTCCTGACAACACTGTAAACAAACTAACAGAGAATGCAGGCAGATGAGTTGTTCTGGTAGCCTCAGAATAAGATAGACGGGTGAGGGATTGTCACAATCAAACTGTCTCTGTTGAGAAAACACACGCTGTCCACATGGCTCAGTCACAATGGCTTAGCATAAAAGATCTCCATATTCATATGTTTCTGCTACCATGAGGGTAGCAGAGAAATATGCTCTTTAAGCGAATCAAAACAGCATGGTACAGTCAAGTGGGAGGAGGGGAATGTGTCTATGATTCTTCAGTTCAATCCCATATCGTAGATAGATCCAGGCTTATGTAAGACACATTTTTTGTTCATATAAATTGTGTTTCATTAAGTCTTACAACTGTTGTGAATAGGTGCCTAATATTTTATAGACACTAAGATAGATTTTCCATTTTAACTTTAACTAAATGCAATGCAAAAACTGTTAATGAAGAGGAACACATCTATAATTTGAGAGCACTTAAATAAATTGACATATAAAATATCAGGTAATAGAGGTTGCTCTTTATGTATTGGATTGTCTTTTATAGACAAAAGACATTTTATTTAAAATCAACAAAAACTAGAGACGTTATAGATGCTTGTCATTAAAGTAATCTGGAGCAAGGTGAATAAACACAACAATCCACTGATGGGATTAAAGTGAATGAAGAGTTTGTGCTTTTTTAAGATAAACCTTGTGTTTAAAAACTCCAATTATGTACATCTGAAAAGCAAAACACCAGATTGATGTTTTTGGAAATAGCTATATTCACAGTATTCTCAAGGGGTTAGTGACATTTACAATGAAAAATAGTGTAGATAACTTGGGAGCACAACATGGCCAGTAAATTCCTCTTTCATCTTTTTGATAAGCGAAGTTAAACAACCTGATATGGCTTTATATTTATATATAAACATCATCTCTTCTATCCCTTAAAAGAAAGTGAATTGTAGTATTTTCCTGAATGTCAGACTATTCATTTAAACAAAACTTTTGGATTATTCCCCCATTCAATAGCAGAGCTACAGTTTATCATACCCTGCATAGGTGTGATTTGTCACTTTCCTTGTTGCCCTGTTTATTTGGCGCTGAAAATCATTGATTGTGCAGAAATCTCTCCCATGTTCCTTTCCCCTCAGCATCAAGTATGTTCCAGCCCATCAGGTGGATGAGTACCAGAGCCATCTGTGTTTGCCGCTTCTGGGAACCATTGGAGCAGACAATTCCCCTCCTTCAACAACACCACCAATCCCAGAATCTACCTCAGCATTAGTCAAGTCCTTTGGTCCGGTCAGATCTATAGCTCCAACTCTAGCTTCATCATTTCTCAAACCCTCTGCGTCTGTCATATATAGTATTGCAAATTCAGAGATGTCTGTGAAAACCTCTGCTACATGCAAACAGTCTTTCAAAGGTCCCAGCATGACCTCAGCCTTGGACTCAAGGTAATGTATAGTCCACATGTAAATTAATATTTGTATTATTTGTATTATATTTAGACTTCACGGCTCCAGGTTTATTGTGTGTGGATATTTTCACAGCAGAAAATTCACAAAATGGGGTAGCTGTGCATTCTGTTTGAAGTGAATTGGTTTAATACGTTATCCTCAGGCATTTGATCTTTATAGCAGCCATTGCTGTGAAACATCACAGATGTAACTTATCATAGCTTCTAAGTGTCGCTAATGATGAAGTTATTATCTGAAACTTTAATTAACCATATTCATGAGGAAACAATGCATTTTAGTGTGCAACTCACTCAGTGCACTTCTCTTCCAGTCCGTATTTTATCTTCTTCATTCTTTTCTGGGGTGAAGGCAAAAGCTTCTCTGAATGTTGAATCGCTGAGTTATATTTAGCCGTTCGCTTATGGATCTCAGTGCTGACTGTCAGCGAAAATGAATTGTTTCACTTCTGTCTGTCCCTGCTTTCACTCCATCTTCATGCCTTTGCTTTTCTCCTTCCTCACTCTCTCCAATTTCTCTCTACGGCTATTTCTTCACTCTTATCTTTCAATATATTGTCTTTGTCTTCTTCTCTCGCTCTCTCTGCTAGACCTTTCTCTTGACTCTTTGTGTCTGCATCTGTCTTTCATCTCTCCCACCATCAGTCATTTTTCTTTTTTTTTTCTTTACCTCATTTTCTCTTCCATCCTTGCCTTGGTCTTATCCCTCTCTCCTGGATGCTCCCTTTCAGCCCTGGTGGAACCATTTGTTCTGCCCTCTTCTGTAACATAACTGGCTATAGGCTCCTGCCTCACAGATAGCACCACTATCACTCACCTCCATAGGCTTATTACAGCCCTCCACCATTAAGTATATTCATGAAAAATTCTCTCCTTCTCTCTCAGCCTTTTTCTACCACACACATATACAATGTGCAAACTGTATATATAAATAGATATCATATGTATATGCACACAAACATAAAAATACTTACTCTGACCCCTATTGGTGGAAAATGTATGTTGTAAGGGGTATATGTATTTGTTACTATTGTATCATCACAACACTGGCCAATAAAATCACATGGGTCATGTGTTAGGTCCTGAAAGAACAACAGTGCACAGCAAGATGCCATTTACGATTGCAATTGTGCTAGTTTTTTCTAGCAAATTCTAGTTGTTTTACAGAAAGACAGAAGCAGGTCAATATATTGATTTTTAAAAATTTTTTATTAAATCATTGTGAAGCACTAAAGGTAGAGCGTAAAATGCTAAGTCCTCTTCCCTAAGGGTATTTGATTTGTTTTATTGCATATTCTTATTTGTTCTGAATAAATTTCACAGTAATGATAAAATGAAACGTGTGTCCACAGAATCAACGGTTGATGAATATGTTTATAGGGCTCAATATTTAAGAAGGCTTTTACGTTCAAAATCCTAAATTATATCATTCTTTTTTTCTGTTTGGATATGGTTTTAACATCAGCTGGCAAATTCCAAAATGTCCACCTCAGAAGAAGAAGGAGGAATCACAAAAAGATGGAGAGATTGTGGAGGAGAAAAAGAACAAGAGCAGTGCAGATGGGACAACAACAAAGCTTGATGGGGACATGGAGTTACAGATGGATGGTAAAGCAGAGGGAGAAGACTTTCAGCCTCATACTACAGTGACTTGGGATCAGCCAAGAAGGTTATTATACCACTGACATAAGTAATTATGTAATTTTTTTTCAAATGTTTTTGTTTTTAAAAAACTGCCCACAACGTCATTTTTCCTTTGTCTACCAACAACAGCTTGGCAAAATCTCAGTGTGCTCAGACAATGTTTACAGCAAGAGATGAGCGACACAGTGCAGCACAGACTCAACATGCTTGTATTTCTTAGGCTGACAGAGAACAGCTACCTTCACGACCTGTATTTACCGTATTTATGACCACATCTCCCTTGGATAAATCACATAAACTGCACTGCATGCAAAGACCAGCTTTTGTGGCAGATGTCATTTTCTATTGTTTTGTCTTAATCTCTGAAACTCTAAATGCAGCCCTAAGCAGTGGATGGGTATAAGTAGACAAAAAGAAAAAAAAAATACACTTGTGGAATTAATTCCCTTTTTGTTGTAGTGCTTCAAACCAAGGTGCTCATGAGGGATACAAAAGTAGTGTGTTCGTCATCGCTGGAGCTATACTTAAAAAAAATTTACAGCTCCACAATTTTTGTGCATTTCTGTTATCCCAATCCATGTTGCAGAGTGCGGTTGACTCGAGAACCAGGCCAGTCCCTGGGCATCAGCATTATGGGAGGCAGAGGTATGGGTCGGAGGTTAAGCAGTGGAGATATGATGAGAGGAGTGTTCATCAAGCACATCAGCCCAGACAGCCCAGCAGCACAGAATGGCACCCTCCAGTTGGGAGACAGGATATTAGAGGTTTGTGTGTGTGTGTGTGTATATGTGTGTGTGTGTGTGTGTGTGTTTGAGAAGTGTGGAAGTAGTTATAGATGATGAGACATACTCGTGTGCATCCTATCACACAGGAGTGATAATTAGAAGGTTTACACACACAGTCCAGGTTCATGCAGTGAAATTGTTTTGACTGAATAATTCATCCTTCTGATAACTTCTGAGCAACATCAAGGCTATCAAAGAACATTCATGTCAGAATCAGTGTTTCATCTGATGAGTTCTTTTCTTTCCTGTCAGTTTTACCAGTTTTATCTTGTTTTATTGCTTAAATGTGTCACCCACAGTGACATTACTGGCAGAATGGTGATTACAAATTTGTGAAGGTTCATTATAACAAACTAAATTGATAAATCGCTAGTTGGCAACACCTTGCATAAATGCATAAATCAAAATGGAAGTGCCTGATCAGTCTATTAGTATACATGTAATCAACCACTGATTCTAAACAAATTTTTAATTCAATTTAAAAACCATCGCTGGTATGATCATTTCATTCTGCCTCTACTGGTCCCTGAAGGCTACAATGCCATTTAAATTATGTTGAATAGCAGGAGCCGTCCAGGTGATTTCCTTATTGTGTGTTAAACTGGGACAAGAGTGAATTCTATAACAATTTATTTCAATGATTTATGAGGCAGTTGTCAGCAATTCAAAGGTTTCTACATGCAAGACAATAGCATCCTGGCACAAAAAATGTAACGGCTTTAGTTTTAGATTTGACAGGACAGAAGAATCTGCTATTCAGTTTACAGCATTTAAGATTGTGAAAGTATGTTATAGTAATGTATCCATAATGTAACCTGAATACCCAAAAATGTGATTCACACCAGCTCCTTTCTACATTAAAGTTTGACACATCAATTGTATGTCTTAATTTTCCCAGGTTATTTCTCAAGATTAGATCACATCCACACATTCTGCTCATTTTTATCCACCCAAAACTTTCAACTTCTCTTTACATTTACATTATTCCTCTTTAATACTTTTGCAAAAACGGGGGGTTGTCTAATATTTTTCCTGTGTGGACAAGGTGTGTGGTGTGGACCTGCAAAATGCCAGCCACGAAGAGGCAGTGGAGGCCATCCGCAATGCTGGAGACTCTGTGGTCTTACTGGTCCAATCTGGACAACAGAGATCTCAGGTACTCTACCATAGAAAAAAGCTGAAAACAAACAAATCTCAACCACTTTAGAATGTACTGTAAAATTATATGTAGGTGTAGAGACATTTTTTGTGTCTAGCATTTGGATCTCTTGAGGCTTTATGTTCTCTTAACATTGAATTTCAATAATCAAAAAGTGCAAAGGGAAGGTGCATTGTATATTCCTCAGAACAATTCCATCAGACTTTCCAGCCATGTTGTGTGTGGGAGTTTGTGACATTACAATATATCCTTTGGACTCACAACACATTGAACAAAAGTATAGCTTTCTAAAAATCTAGCATTGTAAAACAACAGCATCACTTTAAGCGTCTGTGTTTCACTGTTATAGAGATATTCATCTGCCTACTCTGTGTCTTATATTTCGCCCACAGTCTCCGATGCTTCCCAACAATGAGCAACTCAGTCTAACAGCACAGCCAAACTTACACAGCAGTAAGGTAAGTTTGCCTTACAGCATACACTTAGCTTTGCACTATTGTTTTCTATTTTAATAAATAAATGTGGTATAAATTCTACCTACAAACAATGTGGTAAAATAAGAAAATGATAACCTATGAAACATATAGTGAATACACCTTCACAATGCCAAGTACCTTGGCTTTGTATGACTGTAGTGTGTACAGAATGTTATATATACACTATGTTATATATAGACAATTGAGTCACTAACACCTACACGGTAAGCCATTAAGAATGACAAAGTTTTTTTAGGCCTATTTTAGGAGTATGCTGCTGTATTGATGGCCATATGTGTTTTCCCTCATGTTGGAAGGAAGCAGAAACTCTCAGTGGTTTGTTCCTTAGTCTCTCCCCCACAAACCCCTTCACTCCTACCCCTTTTAAGGTTGGTACATTGTGTGTTGTGTGCATGTGTGTGTGTGTGTGTGTGTGTGTGTGTGTGTGTGTGTGTGTGTGTGTGTGTGTGTGCGTTATCATGAGTGTGCAACATCTTAAGTACAGCCTTGTATTAGCATTCACACTATTCACTTTCCAAAAAAATAATTAACTTGCATATTTATCGACAGAAGACTTATATTATAGTTCAAAGTCTCTTGCATCCACCTTGTTGTGTAAACCCTTTGTTTTTCTCTTTAGGCAGAAATGCATAACTCTCTAAATAGACTGCACTTTCTTTTGAAGTTATTTTTCCGTGCATGTTTGTTATAAGAAAATGCATGTTCCTGGTCATCTTTCATGTTATTTTTAGCTGGCATTAAAGTTGTGCTCATTAATTCATCCTGTTCATCAGTTTTCCTCACTGCTACATCAAGCACACTGAACAACCCCAGGGGTAGTCCATCTCATGCCTGAAGGACCCCTGAGGCATCTCCAACTCTACCTGTTCAATAATGCAAAACCTCTCCCAAGGTGCCTTCGCTGACATCGGATAGAACGGATGGGAGAAGTCCTACAACTGCAGCAACAACGATCACAGCTTCAGCTGAAGATAAGGATGATATCTGCAAGAGTAAGTTTTCATCTCGTGGAGATGCACAATAATCCTGTAGTGATATTCCACAGCAAAGTGTAACCTTCAAATAAAAATGTGTCTCAAATTCAAAAGTTACACTCAGACTTTTTGGTCCACCAATCGTCTTGCCATCACACTATTTCCATAAGAAACTAATGAGAGAAAGACTTTTACGATCCTCATGGCCCAAAAAATGTTTTTGTTCTTCCTGTATTATTTCTTTAGTTTACTCTGTGTACATACAGTATTGATATCTCCCTGTGGAGTTTTATTGCAAACAGAGTTTCTATTTCCATTCACTGTTGTGCATCAAAATCCCTCGTGTCAGTCCTTGAGGTATAACAAAAGCAAATGAAGACACAGAGGATGAGTTAGAGTAAAAGGTTTATTTTTGCTTGGGAGAGGTGAACTAATGAAGGCAGGGAGCAGACAGGCTTTGAAGAGCAGTGAGTTACTGAGTTAGGCAGAGGCTCGAGGCAGTTGGCTGGAGAAGCATTGGCTTACAGGCCGTCCAGGCAAAGAAGCAACAGAGAAGAATAAAAAAAACCTGCTGTCTTTTTTTCTAACCCTAACCCATGAGAATCAATACCCCTGAGCAGATGGCACAGTCTGGTGAATAGTGCGTTTATTATATGGCAGATGAGGTCAATGCAGACAGGTGTGGAGACTTCCCAGATACAGGGAAGCAGGAAGCAGTACACAAAACTGGCAGAGAAGGAGTAGGAAAATAAAGAAAACAAGGAAACACATGGAGCACAGCTGCAGTAGCACCACTTTGAAATCTATGCGTGTAAATCACGAAAAAAAAAAAAAAAAGTAAAATAAGAAGAATCTATAAGATACTTGTTTATGTGCAACTTTATCCTTTATGATCATGCACACAGCTAAAGAATTTGGGGATCTAGTAGTGGAAAGCAGTCATCCATATTGCAACAGAAACTTTTAGCTTCTCCCGACTGCCACATATATAAATTTCAATTACAATTGTGTGCATAAGAAAATACATACATTAGACAAGCACACTTTCACACATAGTTACCAAACTGAGATACCCACACTTAAACACATACAGCATATATATTACTTATACAGGACCGTCATACACACACACGCACATACACGCACGCACACACACACACACACACACACACACACACACACACACACACACACACACACATCTTCTCTCCAGGCACAAGAATGCACACACAAGTGATGTATGGCATGTGCATTATGCAGAAACACAGACATTCTTCACCCTTCTGTCAACATGACTGGCATCATCCTTTCTAGACAAATTGCAGCAACACACACTTACTAGGCTGTAATGTTTCATCTCCACATGAAGTGTCAATCAGAACATTCTACATTTCCACTCTTTGACGGGCCCATCATAAATTCCTGCTAACAGCCTCTTGTTTGTTAACTCTTGTCTTTCCTAGAAAGGATGCTTCACCGTTATGGCAGCCTGTCCGGGAAACTCTATATGATTGAACTGGAGAAGGACACTGCAGCTCATGGTCTGGGAATCAGCCTCACAGGGAACAGGGATGATTCCAGGGCCAGAATGAGCGTCTTCGTTGCTGATATAGACCCTCTGGGACCTGCTGGCTTGGACAGGAGGATAAGAGTGGGAGACGAACTACTGGAGGTGATGAAGAGATTGAATTTGGACAGCAAGGGAGAATGTGAGAGGAGTGTTAAGAGTAATGGATGGTTGATTGTAGAGATCAAAAAGGGTTGGAGTCCTACAGAGACAAAATTGTGAAAATTGAGTTGAGACCGAGAGCAGAATAAGGAGAGCAGCAGGTTGTGGGTAGGAAGCTTGGATGAGCACCGAGTGTTGAGTACCTGCACTGTAGATTTATCAGACAAATCTCCATTTGAAGGATGGCACAGAGCTAGATTTCGGTTACCGAGAAATAGAGATGATGAGGAGAATAGGGGCAGAGGAGCACCTGAGAGGGGGAGGGGAGTTAGAAGTGGATGACAGATTAATGTGGAGATAGATGGGATAAAAGAAAGATCAGTGAGGAGATTCATGTCATGATTTTTCTTCCAGATCAATGGTCAGATCTTGTATGGCAGGAGTCACCAAAATGCCTCCACCATCATCAATAATGCTCCGTCTAAAGTCAAGATAATTCTCATCAGGTAAGACATGCGGAATGATTGTCTCCTTGCATTTATATTTCCCCAAACCTATACTAAAACATAATGCTGGGAATGATAGACAAGATAAGGATAAAATATGATTTGGTTTTGTTTGATTAGGAATGAAGCAGCTTGGTGTAATGCTATCCAAGACACCAGGAAAGATTGTGAGGGCACAGACAACTCCAAAACAGACTCTGGGGGATTATCCAGAGACACTCAGGACATCAACCTTCCTCAGGTTATCTATTTAAAAGCTCAAGAGGCCGTGTCACTAAATCTTTATACAGAGTAAGACTTTCTTCCAATCTCTCTCCAGGATCTCAAAGGTCTTGGCCTAAACTTGGCAGAGGATGAGTCGAAGGAAGGAGTGGTGGTCAAATCTCTGATTAACCATGGCACTGCTTTCAAGGTATTAATTACATCTGCAGCATTATCTTCAGTCATTATCAATAAAAATATTTTATATTGGAGAATACAAAGACTTTTCTTTTAAAACAAAGACTTTATTTCAACAATTCTGCAGTCACTTTTGCACATACAGTATAATGTGTATAAATCACTGCTTGTTCAGTTATACTGAACTAGCAAGAACCTGTGGAAATTCCATGATAAAAGAATAATATCAGACTTCGTACCAAACATTAAAAAACAAATGTATTGGTATTATAAAACCAAGCGCACCCAACGTAGTCAAAAATCAACATGGTGACCTCACGACTTTGTGTTGGCAAATAATGGATTGCGCTGGGCGGCATTGCGAAACCGTCGATGAATGTTAGCAGGCTAACTGGAGAAAGAAAGTTAACCAATCGTGCGATTGGGAAAGGAGCTAATGTTAAAGGAAAAGACACCTGTCAACAGAGCAAGTGGAAAAGAAATTTTAGAGAAGTGATAGTTCTGTTAGCTGACTACATGAACAGAACTGTATGTAGTTACTTAAAGACCGTTTTTGTCAGATGCCCGAGGAGCATTTTGGATACTACATCGATTGTCCCATTCCAAACGGAAACTATAGCTGGACAGACTGTTTGTGTTGGCCAGGTAGTTTCACTTAGAAATTGTTTTCATTTTCTGTGTCGTTCCTGCTGTTTGGACTTTTTGCTCAAAAAAATGAAAATTGTTGTAACAGTTATGACATTCTAAAATTATGTTGACTGGGAAGTCCATGTATAGTTAGTGACGGGCAGATGAAGCCCCATGAAGCACTGAAGCTTTTCATCCCAATTGGTTCACTGCGGTTCGAAGCTTCATGAGGCTTCATTTGCTCTAGTACGACATCTACTGGATGCTAAAATATCAGTTGGCATGAGTTTGACGTGTGTGGCATTTTGCAGAAAGCCTGTGAATAAAACTGTCAGCAAAATCAGGAAGTACGCAAAACATGTATATTTTAGTGACGGCAGTACACTGTGTGTGTGTGTGTGTGTGTGTGTGTGTGTGTGTGTGTGTGTGTGTGTGTGTGTGTGTGTGTGTGTATGTGTGTGTGTGCGTGTGCGTGTGTGTGTATAAATAAAATATCAATAAAAAAACAATAAATAAATCCATTAATAATTACCATAGGGAAATTGCTTTTGCTTAACTCCAAATGCTTGCACACGTATACAGTATACACACACACACACACACACACACTGGCAGTATGGGAAATGATCATTTGGACATTACGAAAATGAAAATACTGTTAACATTTAAAAAGGGGGGAGGGTGGTTGGGGTTGGGGTAACGTGCTTTTGTAACGTTCAGGTATAGCCAGTAATTATGCTTGGGTCATATCGTTGGTTTTTATTTAAAAATAACATTTTTGGCCACTTTGGTAGGTCGTTGGTGACTTCTTTTTTTTCAATATTTCCCCTGCTTTAGAAAACAGCCGCCTTATATCACTGCCAAAACTTTTGGCACAAACCAAACCACTACCTGAATTAGGCCATGTCCACATGTAGCCGCATAAGTGCGTTGATCAACATGTTTATAAGCAGAACAACGCCAAGATTGGGACCGGGACATGTGGAAATTCACGGCGATCCTCCGAGAGGACAACCTCTATCACAGAGTTCTCCCACCAGCAGGCAGCGCATCCAGAACTGGCGTCAGCACAGAATGTGAATGAATGAATGAATATATAAACTTTATGACTCATAAAGAAAGAAACAGTCAGATAAACTGTCAAGCATGTTTATCAACACGTCTTCAACGTGGGGCTGTTATGTGTCAGAAAATAACCGGTTTTAACTCCGTTCATTCTGTGCGTACAGTAGGTGGGAATAATTTATAGTCAGGATTGTTCTTTCATAGTAAATGACAACATGTACTTGAGGGAAATAGAGTGGCTCTTGACAGAGTGTTAATTTTATCGTGATATTTTAATTGCTAATGCCTTAAGGTGTTTGAAGCTTTATTGTTTTAGCCTCATAAATTGGAGCTTTCCATTTAAGCAACTTTTCCTATTTCATGGGTGTTAAACCCATAACAACGCACCAAATATTACAATAGGGTTGTATATTTTACATTCAATCTAGTGTCATACAATAAGAATACCTAGCAAAAGTTGAGTAGTTGATTAAATGTACTTTGGTACCTTCCTCCACTGCATTTTATCCCAAGCATACCTCTTCTGGGAGGTCTGCAGAAAAAATATAAAATATTAATAAATCTGAATATTAAAACATCTACAGAATGCGCATATGTAACATTACTCACCAGTGGAGGAGACCCAGTCTGTCTGGAGAGTGATAAATTAGCTTGTTAAACCCTGGAAACAAGCCAAGTTTGGAATGTATTGTTCCTCATAATCTGATTACTCCCCAACTCCATCCTGTCTCCTGCATAGACCCAGCATTAAAACGTCTGACTCCCTGACTGGCCATCGCACAGAGCTGATAGTAGCACATTGGCCAAACTAGAAGAGGTACCCCAGAGTTATCAGAGAATCATTAACTGTGTCTATAGGTCGCAAGAGGTGTCATTTGTGTTTGTTTTCATTGGCCAACTGTTGCATTGAGTCTCAAAGTAGTATTTTCCCTTGCTCTCTGAGAGCCAGAAGTAGATATTTTGTCGAGATAAGGACTCATTCATTAGTTAATGTGAACAATAATCACCTAATTTGGTCTGATTAATACTTTGGAAGAATTTCTTTTTTTTAATGTCTGGTCCCCCTGTTTTTCTATTTATAAAGCTGCTGGCCTCTGGGCAGATTGAGTACCTAACCTGATACATGCTCTATGTGCATAACAAGGAGATACTGCACAGGTTGCTTTCAATTTCATCAGATTCTTGCTATCACTTAACCATGAATGAGCATCATATTACTGTACTATATAGGCACTTCCAGACTGTGATGTAGTGATTTTAGTCACTTATATATTTCCGGGGATATCTAAAGCACATTAATTCTGAGATGATAGTTGCTGTGGTTTAAAGTGATGTCATATTCTAAGAAGCTTTCATGTAGGGCCTCAGGCAACAGTTAATCAGGGATTTGTCCAGAGGGTGTGTTTGATTTGTAATCGCACTGTAGTGCATTTATTCCTGTAATTTTTTTTGATCCCCCATCATAATATATAGAGGTCGGTCAGTCTGTCTCTCTGTCCCTGTCTCTCTGTCTGTCTGTCTGTCTGTCTGACAAATACACCAACACATATTAGGATTTGTTTGGAAACAGAACTGCCTTTGCTGAAATGTTTTTTATTCTTTGTTAACTATCAAACTAATAACAATACCTAACCACATACTTTTTTTTTCCTGAAACATGTTTCGAAATAAAAAAAAACATTTTTTCCAAATTTGTCAAATCAGTCTCAGATTAGGATGTCATTCATCAAATATTTTCATCTGTTGCGCTATATTGGAAAAAAATAACTTTTTAAAGCGATTTAAGAGGCGTGCTTCATATACCAGAAGCTACTCCACTGTTTGACACCATTTTCTCTTCAACTAAGACTGATGTGATGCTTTCAGAATTTTCCCTTTGTTGTGTTATATTTTCATGCATTCTGGTTGATTTTTTTTCTTTGTACATTTTCATGGCAAAGGTTTTTGTGATCTCTAATACACAACATCATCAGGAAGATGAACTATGATGGAAAGGGGCCCCCTACAAGTTTTCCTTGTATGAATTTGATGAGGTTGGTTATCTTGTAATGGTGTTTACATTTGTTTGCAGGATGGAAGGATAAAGGCTGGAGACAAAATAATAGCAGTGGGTGATGAACCTGTGGCTGGGCTGTCAGTCGACCAGGTAACAAACATGGACACAATGTGAATTTCAAGGTCAAACAGATTTAATGGTCTGATTCTCATTTGTCTTCTCTCTATTCAGGTGTCCAGGTTGATTCTCAAACACAGAGTCACTGTCAAGCTCTCTATTAGTCACTCTCAGAATCTTCCTTCATCTTCTTCTGTACCTCTCCCATCAGCTCTTTTATTACCCTGGTCTCAAACTTCTTCATCCTCCTCAAACCCCCCTCTCCTCTCCTCCTCACCTTCATCCCTCAAGACCATACAGACTTGTCACATGGAACAGTTTGATTGTCTGAGCTCAGATTCCACAATTTCTGACCCCCTGAGTTGCCCAATTGTGGCTGGCAGGGAATCCACAATAGAAATTTTGAAAGGAAATGTCGGCCTGGGCCTCAGCATCGTAGGAGGATGTGATTCTCTGCTGGTAAGAGCATTCAGTTGACATTTCACACCAAACTTTCATGATACTTTTAGGAGAAGGGACATTTTTAATAATTTTTTATAATAACCGAATCAAGCAATGTTGGTTGGTATTTTTCATTCTTACATTCTCTGTGACTGCAGTGATGTTTTATTGTGGAAATAACTTTTCATGTTTAAGAGCATGCTGTTTGAAATACTGAGAAGTACACTCTTTTTTACAGTTGAATACCCTGTAACATAGGGATTTCTGATTTTTCCACTAGGGGGCAGTAATAATCCATGAGGTGAATGATGGAGGAGCAGCTCAGAGAGATGGGAGACTGCAGGCTGGAGACCAGATATTAGAGGTAATATGGGCTAAAAAATAAAGGGAACACTTAAACAACACAATATAACTCCAAGTTACCCATAGTTAACCATACTTCTGTGAAATCGAACTGCCCATTCAGGAAGCCACAGACCGCTTCTGAGTGCCGATGCTTTCTGGCTGATGTTTTGGTCACTTTTGAATGTTGGTGGTGCTTTCACTCTAGTCGTAGCATGAGACGGAGTTTACAACCCACACAAGTGGCTCAGGTACTGAAGCTCATCCAAGACGGCACATCAATGCGAGCTGTGGCAAGAAGTTTTGCTGTGTCTGTCAGCGTAGTGTCCAGAGCATGGAGGCACTACCAGAAGATAGGCCAGTACATCAGGAGACATGGAGGAGGAAGTGGGAGGGCAACAACCCAGCAGCAGGACCGCTACCTCCTTCTTTGTGCAAGGAGGAACAGGAGGAGCACTGCCAGAGCCTTGCAAAATGAGCTCCAGCAAGCCACAAATGTGCACGTGTCTGCCCAAACAGTCAGAAACGTGAGAGTCTGTTGGAAACTTCTGACAGAACCCTCTGTCAGTGAGGTCTTTAACTCCCACCCACAAGCTGAAGAAGGAGTCATATCGAATCTTGTTGAATCACGGGACTCCAAAGGCAGCTGACGGGTACAGGCAGGCCAGGTGTATTGCAGCCCGAGTAGTTGCGGAGGCAAAAACCCGGGTCTGGGATGAGTTCAGGGAGGCCATGGAGGAGGACAACCTTGAAGAAATTCTGGCAAACTCTTCTGCGCTTCAGGAGGGTAAACTGGTGCTCCGCCAACACCGTTTACCCTAGAGACAGAGAGTTGCTGACCTCAACTGAGGATTTGTCGGGCGGTGGAAAGAATACAATGAGAATCCCCTCAAGCTGCGCTACCATGTGCAGGTCGGTGCAGCTTCTGCAGTGTTACGGTTGTTGTATAGGTCTATCCTGATGAAGAAAGAGCTGAGTTGTAAGACACCGCTCTCAATATACCAAGATCAAGATGTACAAGATCCTGGATACCAGCGGCTGAAATGAGTTTCCTTTGTAGCGTGGCTGTGCCCACCCTTAGAGATAGGGTGAGGAGCTCAGTCACCAGGGAGGAGCTCGTAGTAGAGCCGCTGATCCTCCATCTTGAGCGGAGCCAGCTTTGGTGGCTTGGGCATCTGTTCCAGATGTCTCTTGGACGCCTCCCTGTTGATGTGTTCCAGTAGAACTCGGGGAAGACCTATGATGTGCTGGAGGGTCTAGTTCTCACGGCTGGCCTGGGAACACCTCGGGATCCCCCTGGAAAAGCTGGAAAATGTGTCTGGGGAGAGGAAAGTATGGGCATCGCTGCTGAGACTGTTGCCCCCATGACCCAGGCCCCAGATAAGTGGTTGAAGATGGATGGATGGATGGATGGATGGATGGATGGATGGATGGATGGATGGATGGATGGATGGAATTTTATTCAGATTTTTCCCTCTTGACCATCACATTGTTGAACAGATACATAAGAGCAGAGTCTGGATTGATTGAGAACCAGATGACTGGATGGTTGCCCCATGGTGTCCAGCCTGAGCACCAGGTCCCAAACCAATCTCACCTAATCCCCGTTATACACCTATGATTTGTGTCAATGTCTCTCTCTTTCTTAGGTGAATGATATAGACCTGCGGCAGGCCACTCACGATGAAGCCATCAGTGTGCTGCGGCTCACTACGCAGCGTGTTCGCCTATGTGTCTTCAGGCACCAGGAAGCTTACAAGGAGGAGGACCTGTGGGATGTCTTCAGCGTGGAGCTGTGGCCTCATCCAGAAGAGGGGCTGGGATTCATGACTGTGGGAAAGAGGTCTTTCTGAAATATTTATAAGCAGTGGGAATAACGGTTATCTAGTATGTTCATATATAGTCTGACTAAATTATACCATACTGCAAGTCAAATAGTATTGGATACTGTAGTATGTCCCAGCTTAAATCATATTTGCTGGTTGGGTGTGTCAGTATAACTTAATTTATCCTAAGCAGGATTAACATCCTAAAGTAAAACTTATATTATAAAATCAAATAGACTTCAGCTGTCATTTGTTGAGGCAGTTATACTTTTCAAAAGAATTTTCAATAGAAGGCATTGCCATTATTATTTTCTCCTATTAACAACTGTAATTAGGTGTATTTTCATATGTTTAATATTACAATAAGGAAATGTTTGTATGACAATATTCTAAAAGTAAAGTGGTCTCTTGGTAAGATGTAATTTTTAAGCTAAAAGGCTTGCTCTGTATTTGTAGTAAAACAGATCCCTGTAAAGATTAGAGAAACTGGCCATAGGTCTACACTGTAATGAAATCATTTTATTTCTGTTGTGGTTTGGTCTAGATTTCAAAGTTGGCTCATGCGTTTATGTAATCAGGTGTAACATCATGCAAAATAGAAGGCTTACAGGTCACATAATTCACTCAAGTGTGGAACAGACTCTGGTTTTGACCTCTATTTCTTTCTGACAGTGGTGATACAGGCACATTTGTGTCAGACATCATCAGAGGAGGCGTAGCAGATTCAGATGGCAGGTTGTTGCTAGGTGACCAAATTCTGTCAATTAATGGAGAGGATATCCGTACAGCATCTCACGAACATGCACAGAGGAGACTGCAGGTCTGACACATGCATGCTTACATGTTAAGTTAGAGGTTTTTTGGCTCATCATGGAATGTTAAAAACGTTATTTTGCTTTCAGAGTTGCAGAGGAGCAGTCCACCTGGATCTGGCCCGCTTTAAAGCTGGGCTTCAGTACACCCATCAGAGTCAGGTAAATTTTGTGATCGTGCCCTTAATTCCAATTTAGCCAAAACATCTAGAATGTTAAGAGACTAGAATTTCTTAACTTTTTTGGATTATCTCAGAATTTCCAGTAGTTCCACCATTGCCCCTTCTTTTTTTAACAAAAGCACTTTGTGAACCTAGGAATATTTTAAGTTGTGTTTTATCCAGAGCGAAGACTCTGACTGTTCAACTATGACGCCCACAAGGGGATGTGATACTTCTATCAGCCACCAGAGGAAGATAGATAACAAAACAGGAATTATCTGTGAGTGGCCTTCACGTTGATTTTCCAAAGTGCATCCTGTGTGTCATTTTCCCTGTTTTTATTTACTTTGAGAGAGTGCTGTTCATATTTTCACATTTCATGTATGCAAATGTATATTCCCTTCCACTTCCACAGCATCTCAGGATGACATCAGAAAAGTAATCATGCATAAGGTAAAGCATAAGATCTTAGTTAAAATGAGTATTTTTGACTATTAGGTGAATTTTCTCAAAAATTCCATTAATTTGTAGATTTTTGTTTTGTTTTAGTGCATTTTTTTCATGTCTGGTGTGTGTGTGTGTGTGTGTGTGTGTGTGTGTGTGTGTGTGTGTGTGTATGTGTGTGCGTGTGTGTGTGTGTGTGTGTGTGTGTGTGTGTGTGTGTGTGTGTGTGTGTGTCACATCACCACAGGGTCCATGCGATTCCCTGGGCATAAGTTTAGCAGGAGGAGTGGGCAGTCCCCATGACAACATACCTCTTTTTATTGCTGCCATGGATACCAGTGGACTGGCTGCCAAAACACAGCAATTGCAGGTGTGGAGTGTGAGCCCGGCTGTGTCTGAATTCATGGCATCATAGGGATAAATCTGTTACTGTAATCACATCATGAGCACTAACCTCATGTCAGGGATCAAAGAGTCACTCCTAATTTGCACAAACTCTTATCTTGGAAAATATTATTAGACTTTTCCTTTAAAAATTGTTCTTTGCTTCCCTGGAAGCAAAGTCATTTCAAAGATACTGACAGATGATTAAATAAAGTGCTCATTGGGATTCTTTAGTTGCTTGGGGCACCCTAAGTAGGATTTTTATTCTCTTATGCATTAAGTTGGTTATGTTTTTTTATTATATTATCAGATGTTATTTATAATATATATTGTTTCACCAAATCTGCATTTTTCTGGCCTAAATAAAATGGAATACCATGAACCAGGTGTTGAAATACAATGTCTCTAAAACAACCAAAAAAAAATGTAGAAATGTAAAAAATAAGATAAACAAGTTCAAGTTAAAAATGATTAACAGTTAAGGTTAATTTTGTAAGGTTAATGTCTGCAGTGTGATATATCTTATGTATTTGTGTGTTGTGTGGTATGTGTGTTGTAATCAGACAGGTGACATAATACTCAGTATCAATGATGCATCTGTGTTGGGAATGACTAATGTTCAGGCTGAAAACCTGCTGGGGAACATTACCGGAACCATCAGTCTGCAGGTACTGTCACAGTGAGACGCCCAAATAGACACCTGTGAAACAGTGCATTTCTATTTCATCAGATTCATTCAACTTTGTCATATGGTGGCAGTAATGCAGGAATATCAGCTTTCTGCAGATTATTAGTGTATGTTTAAACTTCAAGATTATAATTTTGAATAAAAAATTATGACGCCTAACATTTCATCCCTTCATTATCTTTGAATGATTATGACAGCACAGTGTGAGACAAAGATTTTGCTTCTCATTACTTAATGATATGTTTAGGAAATATTTCAACTGTAGCGAGCAAAACAATGCATTTTCAGAAAACAACCTTAGAAATAAAGAAGTCTTCTCACTGTGTGTGTGTGTGTGTGTGTGTGTGTGTGTGTGTGTGTGTGTGTGTGTGTGTGTGTGTGTGTATGTGTGTGTGTGTGTGTGTGTGTGTCTAGGTAGCAGCAGATTCTGGTGGGTGTAACGTGAAGGACAACAGTGATGCCCATGCCTTGTTGTCATGCCAGCCCAGCAGCTTGCCTCGCTTTCACAACAACCTCCAGTGAGAATCAGTTTCCTGATATCAAAAATTCTCCAGGTTTAGTCACTGAATGAGGGGAAAGGTAGACCTTGATCTTCAATTGTGAAAATAAAATCTTTTTGAGAACTTGTACAAGTAGTACTACAAACCATAAGGTTGACAGAGGTTCATCTGGTAATTATTATTGTTATTCAAGAAACTCAACACTTTATGAAACAGGGGAAACCTATGATTGAGAGACAAAGTTCTGAACACAAAAATCTGTTTTATTCCTGGGATCCATCAGTTTTATCCACATGTCTGACCTACAGAAACAGCACTTGCTCTCCCAAACACTTTCATTCCTGGAAACACACTGTTTTGCATCGTATTCCCACAGAGCTCGCATGTATAAGACCATCACTCTAGAGAGAGGTTCTTTGGGCCTGGGCTTTAGCATTGTGGGTGGATTTGGAAGCCCTCATGGAGACCTGCCGATCTACATCAAAACTGTTTTCAACAAGGTAAGACCTGATTCTCCAAAGAGATCAGGGTGTACCCCGGGATTTAGAAATCTAATTTCTGCACAGCAGAGAAAACATGTAAAAGAAAATCTCACAAAACACAAGCAGCAGGAACCTAATTTTTAACAACTAGTTGTAATAACATGGCTACAAACAACAGCATGATTTTTAGAACAAATTTTAATTCAGTAGTGAAGGTTAAACTACTTTTGTGCTGTTGTGCTCTGTAGGGGGCTGCTAAAGAAGATGGAAGGCTGAGAAGTGGGGATCAGATCATTGCTGTGAATGGACACTGTCTGGAGGGTGTGACTCATGCTGAAGCTGTGGACATCCTGAAGAAAACCAAGGGAACTGTAGTCCTAACTGTACTCTCCTGAGAAAATGGCCATTGTGACAATTTTATGGTGCTGTTACAGTGCAGTCCATGAAATAAGATGGCTGCATCCCATGGAAATCAAACAGATCTAAGAAGGGATTTTTTTCTGTAAAGTGACTTTGGCTTTTTTTATAAAATAAGGTTGAAATCTATTTTTGTTTAAACGTAGCCTGGGTGTGTTCACATTTATACAGTACCTGTATTGTGTTATCAGCTGAAATACCGGTGACGGTGCTGTTTGAATGAATGTACGTGAATCTTTTTATTCCAATCATGAATGTCTGTCGAGAATATTTATTAAATGACTGCTGGAAGTGATGCCAGCAGAACCCAAAGCATCAGAAGCTGATGTTGAAGACACCAATAAAGTATCCTATCCTGTCCTGTTCAAGGTATTGATAATACAATGTCAAATTCATATAACTCATGTCAGTACATTCATGAATAGCTCTCTGCCAACCACAGATATAAATGCAGAATCTATCAACACTTTGCTCCTGAGTTAGATAACTACTGTGACAAACTCCTAAGACCAAAACATGCCAAGTGCTTCTGCCAATCTTTTGTATGGCAAGATGATTGATGAGCAATTGCAATGAAAGTCTTTGATCCTTCATTCTCATTATAGTCAGAAACATATTTATATATTGTACGACATTAACAAAAGTAACCACCTTTTGTTTTGCAAGTGAAAAAAACTTTAACTTGTTATGAAAAAGTAGTTGTTATTATTGTATTATCAATTGTAAGTTGTTACTTACATTTTCTAAAAATTATATTTCAGTCTTTATTGTATTATTTATTGCTGTTTTCACAATCTTGAACATTATCATGTTTTACAGATGAGTATTGTTTTAGCAGTGTGTAGAACCTTGATTTAGAAATCTTTGAATGTGTGTTTTATATGAAAGAAAGTTTTCTGTCTTCTGTCACTAGTCCTCACCCTCTAATCACACTGATTTGCTTGACATTATGTAGCATTGTATAACAATGTACTGTTATTAAATGCTCATTTGTAAAAGTTTTGCATACACTTTTTAACAGTTCAGCGATGCTGTTCATGCCTCTAAGTAGAACATTATAGTGTTACACGCTGTAAGACCCAAATTATGTCTTGAAATTAAAGACCTAAAGTAAAAAAAAATTGCTAATATAAATATCAAGGGAAAGAAGCAAATTAAAATGTTGGACATTTTGTGTTAAAGCAGTCCTATTATGAAAAACACATTTTTTCAGGTCTCAACATATGCATAGTGGTCTTCCCTAACCCGACCAAATCCTAGAATCCGGAAACCAAACGCTTCCTGCATCATTACATATTTGGCATCTTTTGGATTCATGGCTGGACAGAATCAAAAAAGATGGGATTGACCACAGCACCGAACCTTACATCATCTCTTGGGTGATTGATAGAGTAAATTGACCTATCCTGAGTCATATTTGATTGTCCACCGGGCGTGGTAATCCCCGAGGCAAAGTTCGTTCAGGCTACAGTAGCGGTGTGTGATAATGACCTAGCTCAGAACTACACACTGAAAGTTCCTCACCAACTGTTGAAGTCAGCTAGCATTTGGTTAACTAGTTAGCTCCGCTTCAGTCATGCCTATGTGTGTCCACTAAAGGCCTATCCTCATCGTCATAGCGAACTCAGCTGCGTGTATCCACACCGCTCATAAACAAACAGCCTCAGCCTTTATTTACAGCTTAACAGCCAGATCAATATACAGGACTCAAACGCTTTGGCGCTCAGAGCCACGCCCCATTAAGACAGAGCATTTTGGGGGGGAAGTGATTTTATCAATATTCAATCAAAGATATTGAGGACCACGGATCACTTTGGGGCAAGACATTTCAAATACAGTGTACAGTAGTTTGACATTTGGGGCCTTTAAAACTGGTTGAAACAATTATGAAGCAAAGAACTAATTTTAAAAGGAGTTAGCTACTATAATTCCTTAGTTTTTCCTAAATGTCACAGGATAATAAATCTCAAAAAAATACTTTTATATCCAATGGATTTATAATATAGGGGATAACGCTACCATGCCATCCATCATGTGGGGCTGCAGTGGCTCAGTGGTAAAGCGGGTGGTAGAGCGGGTCGTCCTATGATTTCAAGATTGGCTGTTCGATTCCTGCTCCTGCCCAAAAAAAGATACCCAGAGGTGAGCTGAAAGTGGGAGGTGTCAGCTCACCTCCGGAGCACTGCCGAGGCACCCTTGAGCAAGGTGCCGTCCCCTTTACAAAATTGCTCATTTGAGGTGCACCAAGAAGGAGCTGCCTGCCACTCTACCTCCCTTACATGCCTATAGGCCCCCTTGTGTGTGGTTGTGTGTATTACAGGGGCCTGTACACACTAATATGCATGCGTGTGATTGATAGACTACAAAAAACCTAGAGTGTGCGTTCTTAATTTCCCTTTGGGGATTATAACAGTGTATCAAATTACATTAAAATTAAAATTAAATCAGTGTGTTGACACATTTTGTTGATATTTTTCATGTAACCTGGCTATCCATCTACCGTTTGCTGGAATTAAGCTGTTCTGACCCTCTAAGACACATATGTCAAAGTCAAGGCCCGCAGGCCAGATTTGGCCCGCGGCGAATTATTTATGGCCCGCCAGATGATTTTTAATTACTTTTAGAACCGCCCCGTAGTCCACATTGGCCCGCTGGTGTTTTGCGCGCACCAAAACTACAGTACATTCCCCACAATGCAATGGTAGCGGAAGTCACTGCAGCGCAGCAAGCAAATTTTGGTTTTCAGTATTTAACAGCAGGGCGGCACGGTGGCGCAGTGGCACAGTGGGTAGCACTGTCACCGCACAGCAAGGCGGTTCCGTGTTCGCGTCCCACCCCATGCGGTGTTTGCATGTTCTCCCCCTGTCTTCGTGGGTCTCTCCAGGTTCTTCGGCTTCCTCCCACCTCCAAAAACACGTGCTTCAGGTTAATTGACCGGTCCCAAATTGAACGTACAGTAGTGTGTGTGTGGTTGTCTGGGTCTCTGGCCCGGAGTTTCCCCAAGCTTCCCGTGACCCACGACAGCAGATGAAGCAGTCATGATGATGTAGGGATGTTTATTAGCAGTCAGAGTGGAGGTTGCATTGACCTGTTCCCCTCCTCAAAAATGGATAAAAGAAAGGTAGATGCTGAGAGCAGGGGGTTTCAAGCCAGGTGGGAGTCATAGGGAGTACATATTTAAAGAGGTAAAAGGTAAACCTGTGTGTCTTCTGCTTAATTTGCACGTTTTATCCCCGTTCCAGCTGCGCACCCAAGCTGCTTGGTCGCTCTCTGTGTTTAGCTGCGCATACATGTGTGAACAAATGTTCTCTCTGATGAAGCTGAACAAAACATCACACAGGAGCCGTCTAACTGATAAACAGCTTCACTCAATCATGAGGGTTTCCTCAGTTCAGAGCCTGACCCCGAACATTGATTAACTTGTATGAAAGATGACACACTATCAAATATCAGGGTCAGCCTCAGGCAAGTGAGCATCCCACAGCAGTAACATATTTTCAGTTTTATATTCAGTAAAATTTTTACATTTGTTTCGACAAGACATGATGTCACTTTGAAGGAAGTATTACGTCTGTACCCTATATTTTTGTATTTTATTTATTCATATTTATCTCAGTTGAATGGACTCGGGGAAAATTACAGATAAGAGCGATGAGAAGGGATACAACTGATTTGATTTTTTAAAATTTTACTATTTGAAAGCTGGAGGTAGCAGAGATGAAGATGCTGAGGTTCTCTTTGAGTGTGACCAGGATGGATAGGATCAAGAATGAGTACATCAGAGGGACAGCACATGTTAGAGGTTTTAGAGATAAAGTCAGAGAGGCCAGACTGAGATGGTTTGGACATGTCCAGAGGAGAGATAGTGAATATATTGGTAGAAGGATGCTGAGTTTTGAACTGCCAGGCAGGAGGCCTAGAGGAAGACCAAAGAGGAGGTTTATGGATGTAGTGAAAGAGGACATGAAGGTAGTTGGTGTGAGAGAAGTGGATGCAGAAGACAGGGTTAGATGGAGGCACAACAATACATTATTATTGTGCATGCACAATATTATTAATATGCATACAATAATGCATGCACAATAATGTATTTTCAGTTTATAATGCCTGCAATATCATTTATGCATTTATCTTGATATTGAGGAACATTTTGTGTTTTTGAAGGACACTTACTTTTTTGCTGTTAGACTGTTGAAAAGGTTTCCACTTCCCACAAGTTACTGTGAGAACCATAACAAAATGTTGCTTTATTTAATCATTACATGATATACATTGTGTTAGCTCGTGGTTCAATAGGCTGACCACAGGTCAAGCTTTCCTGACCACAAGGATGGTGCCAGACATCTGAAAAAAAATTTCTTCTTTTTTTCATAATATAAGCAAAATATATGTCACTTAAAAATGAGTTTATTGTCCCTTTAATTCTTGGTGTTTCCTTGGCAAAAACTTCTTTCCTTATACTCACAAAACGACTGAAGTAAGTTTTTGAACACATCTTGTAAACTGCAATCTTCTTTTGACAAAAAATGCATGAACTGCAAAAATGATGCAAATGCATCCAAATTGTTTTTTTTTTTTTCAATGCCATGGCCAAAACAGGATATTGGACTTGGTTTGAAAAGGAGCTTAGTTTAATTTCCAGTGGAAGCCTGCTGATCAGATCACCAGCTGGTGTCCATCTGAATAATTATTTCACTGCTATCCTGTAAGAACTTTTATTCATATTCAATATGCTCATATGCTGTATGTTCACAAATGCCATCAGTTTTCTTAACTGATGTTGAGTTATTTTATTCAGTTACATTGCCTGGAGCAAAAAATAATTAGACACAGTCAGGCACTTAGCAGAGATTGACTAAATGAAAAGTCACAATATTTTATGACTTTTAAAACTGCCTTGCCTCATTAAAAAGAGAATCTGTCAATCATATGGTGCCATTTTTTTTCAATCTGCCTTATTGTTTCTTTTCTCGACTTTACCACTCAATTTTCAAATTCTGTATACTCCAAAAAAAAAAAAAACATAAATAGAATAGTGATGCTTTTGAAACAAGATCTGACATTTTGTCTTTGTCTGTTTTAAATGCATGTTTGTAAGTATTTTCCCTTCAATGGAGAAGTAAATGCATAGTTAGACACAAAAATGTATTCCATTTATGTGACACAGTTTATGGGGTTTACTGGGTTAACAGATCATTAGCATTAGCATTTAAAGTGTAATGAGGGTTAATAAACTAAATCTGCTGTCATACCTAACTTGTTCCTTTTAATTATTTAGAGGATTAATTTTGATTCCCTAAATGCAACAATGTATTTTTACTTTACCGTCGTTGGGTTCAATTTTAATATAAGACACATGTGCTTGTTTTCTGTAAAATCCCTGCTTTCACAGAAAAAATGCAGTCTTTTTTGCAAGTGGTCAGTTGATGCAAAAATTCACACAATAAACATACTTACATGAATATCTGTGATTAAAGTTGAATTTTCCCGGGTGATTTACGAAGAAGGCTTTGTGATTTATTTCAGAGATGCCTATTGCTGCAGTAATACGTTATTTCCACATGGGGGAGATGTTGGCGTTGTTGTGAAGACAGGGACATTTGCAGACTTGTTCTAACTCTGTTAAAAAAGCGACATTAAATCTGAAGGGATTAATTTTGCTCTCAAATTCCAAGTATGGCAGTTCACTTTGTTTGAAGTTTTGCAGTAAATATGTAACACATTTGGCTCCCAGCCATTTTCACAGGGAAAAACTGCTCAATAAAATTTGAAATTTGTTTAACTTTGTTGTAAATTTACATTACTTTAGGTTATGGGAAATTATTATTGAATTTTTTTCTTTTTTTAACAATTATTAAAAAATTTTAATAAAACAATTGATTGATTAAACCTGAAAATATTTGTCTTGTTTGTTTGGCAATTAAAATAATGAGTCATAGTGATGACATTGATTCATATAATCTGGACAAAAAAATACACAGAGCACGACCTTGTATAGCATAGGAATTCTCACTTTTATTCAGTTTATTTAAAACTAAATCAAAGATTAAAACCAACAGCAAAAACAGTATTACATTTGTGTATGGTCAGGCCCTCATCATGATTTGTTTGCCTATTTATTGATAAGCACATCACACACTTTTAAACAGAAATAGCTAGATGTCATGTTATCAAACACATATCACAATAGCTATAGATCTACCATTCAGAAGTTTGGGCTCACCGAGACAATACTGTGTCTTTCATGAAAAGTTAGACTTTTATTTACCACCATGAGTTACAAAATGAATAGAAAATACAGTCAAGACATTGACAAAGTTAGAAATAATGATTTGCATTTGAAATAATGTATTTTTTTCTTCAAACATTGCTGTTGTCAAAGAATCTTCCATTTTCAGCAATTGCAGTCTTGTAGACCTTTGGCATCCCAGCTGCTATTTCGGAGAAATCTGGAGAAATTCCACCCCACGCTCCTAGGACCCCTTTTCACAAGTTGGATTGGCCGGATGGGCACTTCTTGCATACAATATGATCAAGCTGCTCCCACAACAGCTTAATGGGATTTAGATCCATTGACTGCGCTGGCCACTCCATTACATATAGAATACCAGTTGCCTGTTTCTTCTCTAAATACTTCTTGCACAATTTGGAGGTGTGCTTTGGGTCATTGTCCTGTTGTAGGATGAAATTGGCTCCAATAAAGTTCTGTCCACAGGGTATGGAATGACAGTACAAAATGGAATGATAGACTTCCTTATTCAAAATCTATTTGAACCTGAACAAATTTCTCATCTTACTAGCACCAAAGCAACCCCAAACAATCATGTTATCCCCACCATGCTTTGATTTGTTCATCCATAACACTTTTTCCAATCTTCCTCTGTCCAATGTCTGTACTCTTTTGCCCATAGTAATGTTTTTCTTTTATAGGCCAGTCTTGGATATGGCTTTTTCTTTGCCACTCTGCCCTGAAGGCCAGCATCCTAGAGTCTCCTCCTTACTGTAGATGTTGACACTGGCGTTTTGTGGGTGCTAGTTAATGAAGCTGCTATTTGGGGACTAGTGAGGCGTATATTTCTTGAACTAGATACACTAATGTACTTATCTTATTGCTCAGTTGTGCAGAGGGGCCTCCCACTGTTTGTGTTAGAATGCTTTTGCTGTTCTCTGAAGAAAGTAGTACACATCTTTGTAGGAACTCTTCAGTTTCTTGGCAATTTCTTGCATGGAATAGCCTTCATTTCTAAGAACAAGAATAGACTATCAAGTTCAACATGAAGGTTCTTTTTATCTGGCCGTTTTGAGAATTTAATCAACCCCACAAATATGATCCTCCAAGTACTCAATCTGCTCAAAGGAAGGTCAACTTTATAACTTCTCTAGACAGCTAAACGGTTTTCAGTGGCGTAAACATGAATGCACAAGGGTTTTCTAATCATATCCTTCTGACGAAATGAACAAACTAATTGTACCATTAGAACACTGGGATGATAGTTGTTGGAAATGGGCCTCTGTACACCTATGTAGATATTGCACCAAAAACCAAACTTTTGCTGCTAGAATAGTAATTTCGCTAATTACTAACGCATAGAGTGTATTTCTGATTAAAGTTATTTTCATTAAAAAAAGTAGTAATTTTTTTTTCAAAAATAAGGAAATTTCTAAGTGACCCCAAACTTGAACGACGTGTATATGTATGTATGTATGTATGTATGTATGTATGTGTGTGTGTGTGTATGATGTATGTATGTATGTATGTGTGTATGATATATTTATGTATGTATGTATAACTAAAACAAAAACAGAATACAAATAGGAAATAAAATGTGGTCTCCATATACATATAAACATCAGTTGTTCACAAAAAGATACCTCAGTTGTTAATATTGAAAGAAATTATTTGATGCAAATTATGAGTTGGTATTAACAGTAAAACAATCTGTTTCCTTCAGAAATTGTTTTTATTCATTATTACCTTACATAACATGTATTAAAATAAAAGGCTGATGAACACTTACAGACAATCTTACAGACAAGTTATTTATACATAGTCCATTACAGAAATAAAAGTACTTTATTTTATTACATGTTTCTTGTTGTAAATAGTGAACAACTGAGTCGTCCTTACTTCTCATTTTCAATGATTCTCTGAAAATATATAAATAGAATAAATATAAAGAAACATATCAAAGATTATATGTAAAAATGAATGAAAATGCATTCTTATTTAATAATTTGTCAATAGTCATTGAATTTGGACACACTTTATTACTTAAAGCACTCCCATGACTCTACAAATTAAATCCTGAATAAAATGATTTAGAATGCACATGTCTCACTATCTGTATGAATATATAACCATAAAGTGTCAAGTTGACACTAAAGTCTATTGGAAAAATAGTACCCAGTATTGTTTACTGGTAGCAATTTGGCCGTTCATTAGAAGCCAAATTGCTGCAAGGCATTCTGACATCTTGTCTGACATATAACCTCTTCTGCTGTTTGTGTCAAAAAACAAATCAGCCTGAATTTGCCATCCTTGCATCCATCCATCACCTACTGCTTATCTGGGGCCGGGTCGCGGGGGCAACAGTCTCAGCAGGGATGCCCATACTTCCCTCTCCCCAGACATCTCCTCCAGCTCCTCCGGGGGGAGCCCGAGGCGTTCCCAGGCCAGCTAGGAGACATAGTCCCTCTAGCGTGTCCTAGGTCTTCCTCGAGGTCTCTTCCCGGTAGGACATGCCCGGAACACCTCAACAGGGAGGCGTCCAGGAGGCATCCTGAACAGATGCCCGAGCCACCTCAGCAGGCTCTGCTCAAGGCGGAGGAGCAGCGGCTCTACTCCGAGCTCCTCCCTGGTGACTGAGCTCCTCACCCTATCTTTAAGGACTAGTTGGGCAAACTCCCATGAACCCTCGAGCACTCGATGGAGAATGAAGAGCTGGTCCAGTGTTCCACGACCGGGACAAAAACCGCATTGTTCCTCCTGGACCTGCGGTTCAACTATCGGTCTAATCCTCCTCTCCAGTACCCTGGAGTAGACTTTCCCTGGGAAGCTGAGGAGTGTGATCCCCCTATAGTTGGAACACACCCTCCAGTCCCCCTTTTTGAAAAGAGGGACCACCGCCCCAGTCTGCCAATCCAGAGGTACTGTCCCCGACTGCCATGCAATGTTAGAGAGATGTGTCAACCATGACAGTCCCTGCACATCCAGAGACTTGAGGTACTCAGGGCGAATCTCATCCACCCCCGGTGCTTTGCCACCGAGGAGTTTGGCAACCACCTCAGTAACTTCAGCTTGGGTGATGGACGATTCCACCTCTGAGACCTCAGCCTCTACTACCTCTGTGTAAGACATGGCAGCTGGATTGAGGATATCCTCAAAGTAGTCTTTCCACCTCCCGACAATATCCCCAGTCAAGGTCAGCAGCTCTCCGCCTCTACTGTGAACAGTATTGGCTGTGCACTGCTTTCCCCTCCTGAGGCACCGAATGGTTTGCCAGAATTTCTTCGAGGCTGACCGATAGTCTTCCTCCATGACCTTCCCGAACTCTTCCCAGAGTTTTTGCCTCTGCGACAACTAAAGCTGCAGTACGCCTGGCCTGCCTGTACCTGTCAGCTGCCTCTGGAGTCCCACAATTCAACAAGATTTGATAGGACTCCTTCTTCAGCTTGACGGCATCCCTTACTTCCGGTGTCCACCACCAGGTTCGGGGGTTATCGCTGTGACAGGCACCAGAGACCTTGCGACCACAGCTACGAGCAGCCGCGTCTACAATGGAGGTGGAGAACATGGTCCACTCTGACTCAATGTCCCCAGCCTCCTGCTGGATCTGGGAGAAGCTCTCCAGGAGGTGGGAGTTGAAGACCCCACTGACAGAGGGTTCTGCCAGACGTTCCCAACAGACTCTCAAAACATGTTTGGGCCTGCCGAGTCTGTCTGGCCCCCTGCTCTGCCAGCAGATCCAGCTCACCACCAGGTGGTGATCAGTTGACAGCTCTGCCCCTCTCTTTACCCAAGTGTCCAACACTCGCGGTCAGAGGTCTGATAATACGACAACAAAGTCGATCATCGACCTCCGGCCTAGGGTGTCCTGGTGCCATGTGCACTTATGGACATCCCTGTGGCTGAACAAGGTGTTTGTTATGGACAAACTGTGACTAGCACAGAAGTCCAATAACAGAACACCACTCGTGTTCAGATCGGGGAGGCCGTTCATCCCAATCACCCCTTTCCAGGTCTCACTGTCATTGCCTACGTGAGCGTTGAAGTCCCAAGGAGAACAATGGAGTCCCCAGTTGGAGCACTATTCGGTACCCCTCCCAGGGACTCCAAGAAGGCCGGCTATTCCGCACTGCCATTTGGCCCGTAGGCCGAAACGACAGTGAGACACCTGTCCCCTACCCGAAGGTGCAGGGAGGCGACCCTCTCATTCACCAGGGTGAACTCCAACATATGACGGTTGAGCTGTGGGGCCACAAGCAAGCCCACACCAGCCCACCACCTCTCACCTTGGACAACACCAGAAAAGTGGAGAGTCTAGCCCCTCTCAAGGGTTTGCGTTCCAGAGCCCAAGCTGTGGGTGGAGGTGAGCCCGACTATATCTAGTCGGTACCTCTTAACCTCCCTCACAAGCTCTGGCTCCCTTCCCCCCAGTGAGGTGACATTCCATGTCCCTAGACCTAGACACTTGTCCGCGGATTGGGTCGTCAGGCCCCATACTGATGACTGCTACCCAATCCAAACTGCACCTGTCCCCTACGGTTTCCTTGGCGGGTGGTGAGTCCACCAGAGGTCGGTCCACGTCATCCTTTTGGGCTGAGCCCGGCTGGGCCCAGTGGGCAGAGGCCCGGCCACCAGGTGCCCGGATACAAACCCCTACCCTGGGCATGGCTCCAGGGTGGGGCCCTGGTTGCGCCATACCTGGTGACGTCATGGTCCTTGATTTTTTACTCATCATAGGGGTTTTTGTGCTGCTCTTCGTCTGGCCTGTCACCCAGGACCTGTTTGCCAAGGGAGACACTAGCAGGAGCATAAAGCCCCTGACAACATAGCTCCTGGGATCAGTCGGGTACACAAACTCCCCCACCACGATAAGGTGGCAGCTCTCGGAAGATGCCAGCCTTGCAATTTATAGCAAATATACTGACACACAGACTCTGGGTTCAAAACCAGTTCAACTTTATTAGAAGTTTGAAAAAAAAAAAAAAAAAAGCAAATAAGAGCATGGAAATATTAATCCTTCTTCTGAAAGGCTTGGATTCATATAATAGACTTGTTGAACCTTTGGTCAACACCCGAGTAGTGGTGGATAGTCTCTCCCAGCTGTGGTTCCAGGGTCTCGGCTGAGCAGTAGAAGTGGGCACGCCCTGCACAGGCAATGACACCACCTACCATTGCCACCACCAACACTGCCACAACAATGGCAATGGTGATAATCTCAGACAGGGTGTAGGCACAGGGTGTAGGCACTTTGGAAAAAGAGTGGAAAGCAATCAGGGTCACTGTGGTTATGTGTGTGTGTGTGTGTGTGTGTGTGTGTGTGTGTGTGTGTGTGTGTGTGTGTGTGTGTGTGTGTGTGTGTGTGTGTGTATGTGTGTGTGTTTGTTTGTTTGTTTGTTTGTGTGTGTCATGGTTGTTTGACATTTTAACACAGCCCTTGCATCTGCACAAGTACATTTTAGCATATGCGGGTATTGCTACTCACTTGGCCATTGGATCTCATAAGAATAGCCCAGATTTGCTGGGGCAGAGAGAAACATGTCAGCATAGGTCACAGGAGGCCAAAGAGGAACCATGTGGGATCTCCTGTTGTGGCCAATAGGAGCATTCTCCTCAGAATAAGCTACTTCCCCTGCAGTACAACACAAAATAATTTCATTCATCAATTTATCAATCTGACTTGGCTACATTTCTATTTCCGCATCGAATTACGTTGTTGGTGCCTGCCTAGCCACTCATCAAAGATTGCATCGTTGAATGTGTGCAGCAGAACAAAGATGAAATCATTGGGCGAAACGAGAGCATGTCCGCCTGTACCATTTAGGAAGAGGTGGGCCAAATTGTAGAGGCTGCGGATGATGGGGTCAGACATCCCCTGGGGGGCACTGTAGCCTAGTGAATAAATAACAATGACAATATAAGATGAAAGTTTTAATTTACAAAAATTAGGAACAGAAAATGTTGTATCAGAGCTAACCATATGTGCATGTGGGTGGAGGCTTTAGCTTATTTGCTTTTTGTGTATGTGTGTGTGAATTTCTGGCTTTCTTTTTTTGTATCTGAGCAGTCACATAGCACTTCACCAGATTTGTAATCATAACTGAGCCCAACTGAACAAGAATATCTCCCCCGGATTGATAGTTAGATATTAAATCAAAAATGCTGCTTTCACTCTGACCCATGATGCGTAAAAGCAAACCTTCAATGCTGTTCCTGAAACTTTCAGAGGAGGTGGAGTAAGAAGGAGCAGTGTCAAAGGTGTTGAGGTCCAGTCCAAGACATCTTGGGGCTTTGGCAGCCTCTGCACCATGGGCCGAGCTACATCACCTGCAGGATTCCTCTGAATGGGACTCCAGGGTGATAAGAACAGAATCTGAGGTCAGAGATAATATGGTCAGAATCAAGGGATATTGATTTACCTCTACGCTCATACACAGTTGAAGAGCTGAACAACAACACAACAGCTAGTTTGAATTACGGCACACTCACTTGTGTTTCAGACACAATCCATAAATAGTCCAGCTACATATATGTAGGAAAATTGACTCTTCTACTTTGATCAGTCTTGAAAAATAACGGTGATAATTTCTTGACAGTCAACAGCAGTGAGTGGGAGCTCTGTGCTTAACAAAAGTTTATTCCTTCTTGCATGTGCAACATATTTCTGTTATAGTGTTTTCTCTCCCATATGTACACAAACACAAACATGCAGACACACTCACACACTCGCATGCACACTAAGTAATGCACGGATCGCGCACTCACTCAAGTGCATAAACAGAAGGCTACATAACGGAGTTGTCTGTCTGTTTGAAGATTATTCCCTCAGATCAAAGGATTCAGTAGATTGCTAGATTCCTGTCTTCAACAACCCCATGCACAAATGAGGCAACCCCTTAACCCATTTACAGAGATGTTGCTTGTTGATGCAGGAAATACCAAGTCTGTCACAACTCTGTAAATGGGTTAATGAGACTGATTACTCAAACATTGACCATTGACATTGAAAACTTTTACAAAATCTTTTTTTTTCTTTTTATCTGTGTAGGTTCTCATTCTTCCAGGTCATGGTTATCCAAATTTGTTTCAATCAATTCATTGGACTTTATGAAAGTTTCTTGAAGACATTTCACCTCTCATCCAAGTCTTCTTCAGTTCTGGTGGTGTTTGGACTTGTCTCAGCTTCTAAACTCTGTGTAGTGTGATCAGTTCTATTCATATTCCAGTGACCATTGTCAAGACCCGTATGGCTCCTCAAATGATGGTCATTGCGCCAGGGAGTGTTGCAGGGGAATCAACAAAATGTGAGTTTCACAGTCTTCATATGCTGTTAGTGGTCATTAGCATGAGCCACTTTACCTGAGTCAATCTGCTGACTAGTTTTTTGGGGGGAGTTTCGAAAGGACCCAATTGTAAATTAATGAAAGACATGATTTCTGGCTTCTCTCATTCCTCTCTTAAACCATTTGTCCTTCCTGACCAAAATCTGAACATTGATATCTGGAATATCACCAAATCTTCTCCTTAGGAATTGGCTGTTTTGTGTTGAGCCATGCGCTTGTTCAGTGGTTGTTTGGTTTCCCCTATGCAGAGATCTGAGCATTCCTCTCTGCATTTAACTGCATACATCAGGTTGCTCTTCTGGCTGTGTGGTGTGGGGCCAGTCTTTGTCTAAGGGTGTTGCTTGGCACACACCACAGCCAAAACTGCAACCTGGTGTATGCCAGGTGGCTCTTGACAATGGTCATTGGAATACGAAAAGCACTGACCACACTACACAGAGTTAAGAAGCTGAGACAAGACCAACCACCACCAGAACTGAAGTCTCTTGGATGAGAGGTGAAATGTCTTCAAGGAACTTTCTTAAAGTCCAGTGGACTGATTGAAACAACTTTTTGTTTTGTTTATGCATATGGAATTGTTCAAAAAAGTAGAATGCTGGACTAAAACAAGATTAACCTGTAATATTCAGACAACTGAAAAAAGAATGTATTTGAGAACTAAAGCAGAGGTGATTAAAACCTGGCACCAACACAGAATGAGATCCAATCCCTACAAAATCTGATCACGGCAAATCCAGATTATTTCAGCATTACACAGAGTTACCTAATTCTAGTTTAAACATCTTGGCACACTGAGTATTGAAACTTGAATAACTGTTTTGTTTTGTTTTTATGGTGGTGGTGGGGGGGGGGGTCTGTTTACTCTAGAGAATTTTGGCTCGTTGAATAATAAGAAAATGTTTCAAAATCCAGTGTTTCAAGAATTATTGCATGGTACTTTGAATGCACACATCAACTGATAAGAAGTTGTTTAACAAGTTGAGCAGTTTGAAACAAACTGAAGTAATAGCGAGCAATATCAAATGCAGCACAACAGCTGTGAGGTATTATTTATAGCAGCTTATGTTCTACATGCTTTCTTTATGAGCTCTTTGCCCTCATTTCTGATGCAGCTGAAGCTACATTGTATATCAGCACCACTTTCTTGTACGGTGCGGTGCAGAGTGTATTTAGTTATTGTTGCAGATGGTGCCCAAAAGTGTCGTAGTCATCAACACTCACAGATGACCCTCCACTCGGAGAACACAGATTTGGGGATGCTGGTGTTCATGTCGAAGGAGCTTCTGGCTCCCAGCAGGTCATCGTTGCAGATGTCACATTCATTACCCCCAGTGGCAAAGTTCCAATATGGCAGGGCAAATGTTGGGTTGCCCAGCATATCCTGCATATGGTAGAATAAAGAATGGAGGACGATGCGGAAATGAATCATTACATAACTGCATCAAATTAATTTCTTTCTTCAATATTCTATTATTTTGCTCTCCTTACTTTTCCACTGCTTTCTGTTTTCCCACTTTTGATACTGTATTTTTGTCTTTTACCCTCCCCCCATTCTCCTCTATTTCTGCTCCAGGATAGCTCCCTACTTTCTCCATTTCTTCAGATTCAGATTCTAACACTCTTTCCTTCTTCCTCTCATCATCTCATCTCCTGTCCTCCCTTCCTTTTTCATCATTTCATCAACCAAACTGCTTCCGCTGAAGCCTTTTTTTCCTCTGTACTACTCCCCCTCTTTCCTGTCCCCTTTATTCCCTTTGCTTACCTGGATGTGTCTCTCCAGTCACAGGAGATGAAAGCAGTGCCAGGTGACAAAACCAGGGCCCTCGTGGGAGAAGTCAATTCCACCAAAGCTGGATTGGCCCGATCCCAGGTATGTTTTACTGACTGAGTAGTAGTGGCTCCAGACAAAGTAGTTGTAAATAGTGATGTTTTCAAATTGTGGGGTGTTGTCATCAGGACCAAACACCTCCTGGTACCTGCGGGATGTGAGCAGCAGGGTAAAGGATGCAACTGCAAACTTATATTGGTCCACTGAAGAGGATATAATCTTGTTTAACAATGGTTCTCCACAAATCCTATGTAAATAATTGCACTTTATGTGAATAAATGTTTAATAACATTGTAGTTGTAAGACAATATGACGTTGGCTTTTGTGAAAGTCATTGCTGATTCTCCAGTAGTGAACATACTTTACATTATACTTTACATTATAGGCTATTTGTGATCTAGCTTGATGTGAGACAATATTATGCTTTCAGTTAACTCTAAATTTGAAGGCGCTGTGCACATTCCTTTGCATAGCTGCCTAGGGGAACTTCAAATACTAGGCCTGTAGTGAAGATGTGAGCTTGGCCATTAATACAGAGGAAATTGAATATTTTATTAGAAGGTTAAAAGGCTTTTTCTATAACAGCTGAGAAATACAGTACTTGAAAATGCATCTAAAATCATTCTCAACAGACTTTGAAGGATGTTATTCCCAAGATTGTTTACTGTCAGTGAGATTATTATAAATCCTTTTACTCCCATCTAAATGGATGATTTTGTTCTCCCATCTGCAGTTTGATCAGAAAACTACCCTGAGTTTCGATAGTTTTCATAATAGAGCATGAATTCATCCATAGGTATATTACTGAGTATTCAGCAGATTTGAGCTTGCAGGTCTTTTGGAAAAACCGTAATTGTCAGTCTTGATACTACCACATACTTGTCATCCATAAATCCCTTGATATTCATTATCCAACAGCATTATCCTTTCAGTTTATCCCTTTACACTTAATTGAAATTATTTTATAAGCTTATGTTTATACCTTCGTGTGCAGATGACCAGGTCAGAGTGAATAGTCCTCTTGGCTAAGTCCAAAGCATTCACAAATGTCTGCTTCTCGGCTGCATTCATCGGCGTTATATTTCTCCTGACTGAAGGGAGATCGATAGGTAAAGAAGACAGGAGGGCATTCAGAATGAAAATGACAGGTTTTTGAGGTAGGAGAGTGGAGGAAGAAAGAAATATGTTATCAAAAATGGATTTCTTCAATCTCTTGAGTGATGTATTTTCCTGTTGTATGTCTTTGAGGCCATTTGAGAATGTGTAAAGTATACATTAGGTGTTGAAGTAGGTATTATTTTATTTATTTATTTTGATTGCCTTGGTTTAAACATTATCAAGCACCTTAACCACAGAGATCCGCTGATCACAGTTCTGGCCAGTCAGCCTGTGTCAACATCGACCACAATTGTAACCACTGAAGTTTCCATTACACTGACAAGTGCGGTTGAAAAACCTTAGATCTCTGTCATCACATCCAGCATAAGGGTACTGGGGTCAATGGTGATGGTTGTCAGTAAGGATGGACACACATTCTCCTCTGCCTGTATTGGACCCACACTCATGTCCTGCCGCTTCTGAAGGAGACGGGCAGCACTGGCCACTCCACAACCCCTCAGGACTGATAGAATCCTGGGGATACTGGGCCAGCGTTAGAGTGGCAGACATTCACCAACAGAAGGCCCATCCTCCACATCATATCAAAACTCACGGAGAAGGAAGAAAAAGGATAAGGGGTGTTCTAATACTTGATGTGTGGAGAACATGTAGAAATTTGTTGTTACACATCCCTTTAGCCATGTTGAGGTTTGTTAACAAGGACCAACAGTCCTAGTACACATTTGCTAAAAATTACAGAATAATCCAGTCCACTAGGGCAGTGGTCCCCAACCCCCAGGCTGTGGACAAGTACCAGTTCATGGGTCATTTGGTACCAGGCCACACAGTAAGAAAAAATAATTTACATTACTTCCGTTTTATTTATTTCGAAGCCTGAAAGATGTGTTATTTTGAAAAATTACTCTGTTACATCCGTCTATGTCAGTGGTCCCAAACCACCGGGTCCCGACCTGGTACCGGGTCACGGGACATTAGGTACGTTTGACTTTCTTTTATATATTAATTACCAGTCTAAAGATGTTTTGTTTTGAAAAGAGACGTCTGTTCGGAATGACGCACAGAAGAATGCATGCATCTGTCCCACTTGACAGGTCTCAATCACTTGACAGGTTACCAGCCATCTCACAACTGCTCCAGTGTTCTGGATTAAAATCAAGGCAGATTATCCTGAGATTGCCCAAAAAATATCGAAAACCTTACTTCCATTTCAAACCTCCCGTCTTTGTGAAGCGGGATTTTCTGCAGTGACCGTATAGAAAACCAAACTGCGGAGTAGACCAGACGTCTGGAACACACTTCATTTGTCATTGTCTGCCGTTACCCCTAGATCAGCGGTCCCCAACCACTAATTCTCATTATTACCTCAACAATGCCATCACTTCAATCGAGTTTTTAATATAATTATTTCTTATAATTATTTCTTAGAATTATTTCGTTTACAGAGCTGTTGTTTATCAATTTAAGAAATAGGTTTTTTACTGTCTGTTGATGTCTGCATTTTACATAAAACCATTGCGGATGATTTATTATTAGACTACAGCTGTCCTGGCATCATTTACGATTATCGAGCAAATGAAAACCGGTCCGTGAAAATATTGTCTTAGATGAAACCGGTCCGTGGTGCAAAAAAGGTTGGGGACCACTGCACAAGGACATAAATTTCAATTAAACTTATGTTGATCTCTTCTTAAGGCCCATTGTCCTAACATTATTCAGAAACCTCACACCATACGGGGCCCTACAGGCAGCATGAATCACTATTCGCATGTCATAGAGGCATTAGCTTTCAACTTTTTTAGTCAGCTTTGCTTGTATTCAGAAGCTCATTGAGTTGAGTGGAGATGATGAAGTATCTAATAATTTGACTAAATTGATTATTTTACAACAAGTATGGCAAAATTTGGCAATCAAGGAGCATTTAACAGTATTTTTAAGTGATACTACATCTTAAAATTTATTAACAATAAACACCAAAGGCTTTAATGAGGACATTCGTTGCATGTCCTATGTTATTTTTTCAATAATTTGAAGGACATTAGTCTTGGTCCACTTTCAATTTGTAAATAAAGTGTAAAGAAGATGCAAGATTTGTGATAATAGAATTAATTATTTAATTTTAAAAATTCAGCAGTTAAATATATTTCCCCTACCTCTGAATTTGCATGTTGCTCCTCTTTTTCTGCTGAAGTGTAGCAACCCAAGAGTCTGGCCATTCCTTTTTCCTGGCTTAAATAGTTATTGATCACATGACCAAACATTGTATGAACAACCACAACTGTAGATACACACACACACACACACACACACACACACACACACACACACACACACACACACACACACACACACACACACACACACACACACACACACACACACACACACATTCACAAAAAACAGTAGACACACTACACACAGATGCACTTGAGGGTTTAAGCACTCTCTGAAACATTTATTCATGGTTCATGTGATTATACTCTAAGTGTGTGTTCATTCAAACAAAAAAAGATGTGAGACAGTATTCATGCTGAAGTCTTATTGGAGTAAAATTAGTTATATTCAACAAAGATAAAGTCTGTAATAGTTTGTTATAAGTGGAGAAAGTCAGTTGTTGGGAATTCTTGATAAATTATGCACCCAAGTAAGTAATTTGTTCTCTGTAATTACTTAATGCGTGATCTCAGAAAAGGAAAAATTTCAAACTGAGCCCTCCACAGTGCAGACATACTATAAGAACATCCCTACAAGGAACCAAGAAGACCAAACACAAACCAAAGTTATCATTTAATTTGATATCTTCAAATAATGACAATAGAAAGGTTGAAGAAGCTATATTGAATGAAAACCAAATCAAGTTATAAACTTCAACTCAGCAATGAAAAAAAAAAATTTCTTGGTTGCACAAAAATGTTCAAACATCGCACTTACACTTGTATTGTTGATGAAACAGAAACATGACATCATACTCACTGCCCCTTGTGCAATATATGTTCAATGGCTTTGTACAGCATATTCAGTACTAAAAATATTTCAACTTGACTTCATCCTAAAGCGTTACAGTCATTAAACAAGATTCACATAATTTTCTCTGACATACTCACATATCGTACATGCTATTTTAAAACACACCTTTCCTCATCACATATTTTCAACTGAGCATAGGAGTCAATGGAAACATCAGCCTCCTTGCATTCACACCTGCCAATGTGATAGGAAAAAGGAAGGAAGAGATGCCCTATCACACAGATCAACACTCAGATCTGTGTGATCTGAGTGTTGTGTTTTGGTTGGTTGAGGTTTGAGATTTTGTGGTAATTCATTGTCTAAATTGGGATTGGGTGCATTCATGGAAAGTGGTTTGTGGGTGTTGCATTAAGAATCAGGAGGAAACAGCTGGATTCCCTAGAGGATAGAAGTCCTGAGATCCTGTGAGGAGTCTGGTTCTGGTTCGCTGTTCGGTGATTGCTCTGTGGAGCTTGGCAGGAGGTCAGACATGACTATCACACATTCACCTTCATGCTGATCTTTGGTTTGGTTCAGGGTTGAAGCCACATCACAAGTGTCAAGCATTGCTATCCTGTTGAAAAGGACGGAGGGGCAATTGAAAGCAACAATTTGCAAAGAATAAATTGCAAAAATGCAAAGGTCTAATTATTTGTTGCAAAATTAACGTGTTTTCACGTGATGGGATACTTTAGGCATCAGTACAATTTAATCCAAAAATTTGATAGCTTTATACTGAATATAGACAATGTGAAGATTTTTACTGCAAGGTCCTCTCCATGACTTTGATGGAAGAAGTTGCTGGAAGGAAACGGTACACTCAGATATACCTGTACATAGGTGAACTGGCATTATTGGCCAATTTTACTTTTTGGAACATGCAATTGTTGATTTAAACTCAAAGGAACCACACATCCTTCCAGATGCAAAGTCTGTGCATACATTCATGTATGTTGTAGTGGTTTGTGCCAGAATGGTTTGCAATTATTCCTTACCTGCTCTACTGTTATATAACCACAGAATTCTGCTACATTCCTAAGCCTCAGGGGTCCTGCCACAGTTTTCTGGTTCAGTGAGGCTGTTATAATAAAGTTTTTATGATGACAAATAGTATATTCATTTATTCATTCATCTTCTTGAAGACAAGACAATCATTTTCAGCTGCTTATCCAAATTTGGGTCACGGGTTATGCTGGAGCCTATCCATGCAGGAGACGGGGTGTAGCCTGGACAAGTTGCCAAAACAAACAATATAGTTACTATACTGTACTATAATATATACCTTGTAAATTCCAAATTTTGCTATCATGTGAATCTTGTTTTGTTCGTTTTTTATTTTATTGTCAATTCCCTAGCATTTATTCTCCCTTGTTCATAAAAATGTATGGTTTTAGATGGTAATGGATTTGAAGAAACAGGAAGACCTTTTCCCACATGTTCCATGAGTCTATGTTAGGATGTTAGGATTGCAAAGCAGTCAAACGATTCCTTGTCCAAACACACCATTTTGCAAATACTGCATAGTAAAATACTGAGTCGTCATGAATAATGATGTCTTTACATCTTTAACATTTGTGGCTTAATTTTAGAATGGATATCATTTTGTATAAAGAGAGTCACATGTGATTCCTTTTTTGGTGAGATGCATCACTTTTATATATTATAAAGGAAGTGAATGCTGGTCTTTTTGTCACTCTTTCTTTCTGTACATGTAATTCCCTGTTTCAATGACAACTGGATTGTCACTGCAGCTATAAAGCCTCTTAACAAGGACAACATTTCAGATGGACTCTGTTGACTGCTAAATAATTCAGTGATTCTTTGTTATCATCTGTGCCGGGCACACAATCAAATTTTCTTTGATTTTTTTGTGCTCTCACTTGCACAATCAGAACTCAACGCATCACAGGCACACAACTTCAAGCGAAAATTTTAATTTTTAAAATTTTTTTGAATGTCTGACTTCATGCTTTTCTGTCGATTTATCGTATAATCTCACATGAGTACTGTACTCCCCATGAACAAACGCTTTTTACTTATTATTGATCAAGGCCTGCTAGTCTGATTATGAGTTGGTAATTCTTTGGGTTCACAAGACTCAACACGCTCATGTTAGCCACAGATCAGCCTCCTGAATGCATAGCTTAAAAGGGAGGGAATCAGCTGAGAAGCATACAGTCCTGTGAAGCATAAGTTTCCAGGTCAGTGCACTATATTTAGTCAACTGACAATGGACAAATCTGACATCTGGCTAGTGTTAATGATAAGGGAACTGATACTACAAAATAATTCACGCCACTGTATCCAGGAATCCGGGTAGGTGGAGGAGAGGCACTCTAAGCTTGCCGAGAACACCGTGAAATGGAACCTTGAAATTGTTTGAAGATCTCTATAGCATATCTCCCAGGTAATCTGAGGTATAGTCTCGTGAATGTGAGATCTTTTTGAATTTATTGGCAGCCATCACCAAAAGTATGACCATAAGTTTTGATGTTGGACTCAACTCCAACATCAAAACGGAATGGACTATTAAAAGGTCATGAAGAAGATTGAACTCACACCAAGAACTAATGAAGACATGTGCAAACACGCACATCTATTGGGACTGAATGAGTGGTTCAAAACAGCAATGTACCAAAATAAAATAATCTAAATGTGACATTTAAGGTATGAATTTGGTTGATAAAGTGTTATAATGAGACAGATGTTGTTGATTCTGGGGATGGGAATTTTACAAGCCAAATGGCTTCTACCCGTCCACATCCACCCTTTTTTTTTTTCTCGGATCTTGTTGTTGCAAAAGTGATTAAGGTGAAATCTGCTGGAATAACATGTCATGAAAGAAAAAAAAAACTGAATAAACTAAACTAAAATGCTTCCATTACTCTCCCATTACTCTCTCATTAACCACCATCACTGAAACATCCCCTTGTCTTACGGAAGAATGCTGTTTATCCTGTTGTTCCTGCTGTTTATGTAGTCTGGACTACACGTTTGCAGCAATTTGTCGTATTTGTTAAATCATGTAACCACTCAAAGTAACTTTGGATTTTAAAAATATTTTACAGGTGAACATACTGTTGAGTGTCCCCATTTCCTGCAGGGAGTGTTTCGTCACTGCAGTCACCTCTCGTGGTTGCTTCTGGTTCAACACAGCCTTCCTCACATGTCTGTTGTAGGGACGGGGTTCTGCATACGCACAGATAAACACAAACAAGCAATCATAGTTCTCAGTAATGGCTATTAATATATATTAATTATTATACTATAGGTAATATAGATGTTAACCATAGTTGCAGCAACACAGCATATAGCATTCTTTTTGGGAGAGAAACAGCGAACCAGTACTAAAATAAGTGGTCTCATGTCATCATCCATCAGTGAGGAAATATAAGTATTAGTCTGGACAACATTAGAAGCAATTATGTACCAGCACTGCTCTAAGTCCCATCTGTGGTTACAGCACTGTTGGTTCTATGCAGCGAACAAACAATCAGATGGCCAGTTTTGGCTGTGAGAAAAAAAGGACTGAAAAGTGTTGTGCTGTTATTAGTGTGAATGCAGTATTTTTTTCTATTCCCATTCATAACAAAGCAATGAGAGGAAAATAGTCAATTATATGCAGACTAAGCCAGGAGAAAAGTTCAGGCAAGAAAAATATGGTTGGGTTTGTAATAAAAATCTATTTTTACATGAGGCTGTTGGATGTACACCGTTGCTCACCCTCCCCAAATAATAGCAATGGATGATATGCCATACCAGCATCGGAAAAATATTGGCAATGAGTAGAGGAGAAATAAGTAGAGGACATCTGGACCATATTTTCAGTCCACCATTAATTTGTGCAAGACAACTGTAATTAGTGTGTATTCCATAAGACAACAGAGAGGCCAGTGCTACCTACCCGTTTTTGCTACATTTGAGGAAATAGATAATGATCACAGTGGTCTCCAAAACCAGCAAAACCGAAGCAGAAATAGCCCCAATCTTCCAGGTCTCCAGGCCCAGCTCACTCTTCTCTGATGCATTAAGACAGAAGGGAGGACAAAAGTGGAGGGAGGCACTTGCTTTAAAGATGAATGTACAGTACTTAGCCACCGGAAACAAGAAAACTGATTCACTACACTTTGCACTGCCCCTCAAGTGACCATTTAGGAAGTGTTCTCTGACAAGCCATTTATTTTTATCATAAAGTTTGAAAAAAAATGAAATGCCATCTTTTTAGAGTCTATAAAATAGCTATGATTCAGCTATTTTAAATTGCATGAGTTTAAAGATGCATGTGATACATTAGAGCAAAAAAGAGTATAAATATTTCCCGTGCTTTTTAAAAAACAGAAAGTATAACATATAACATTGTGGTGGTCTTGTGTAGCGCTAGCCTGCTTTGCTGTTGTTTCAGATGAGATCATTTCAGCTTGGCCATGTGCAGTTTTTGTTGGCATAATCATGACGATTTGTTTTCTTCTGTTTAATTCTACTCAACTTTTACACAGCCGACAATATGCTGTAATATATATCCATTTGCAGCTGGTATGCAGCTCTGGAACTGTACTTGAGAACTAAACTATTCCTTATTCAGAACTGCAATGTCTTGGAATCTTTTTCATGAGTGAAAGAATATGCTGAAAATTGCAAAGTAATAACCAGATGAAAACAATCGTATTATATTTTCTTTTAATGTTTTATGTACTGTATTTTGTATTTTACCTATGTTCACGGCTATATTTTCCACCATTTCACTGGCCTCCCCGGGATCCTCCCCTTCAGGCAATTCATCCCGACCAAAATTCTCCAGTGTAGGTTGGGCCACAACAAGGTCATGTTGCAAAAGGTCATTAGCAGATGTGGTGATCTCATTGCCAAAGGTATTTTTGTTGGCCTCCACCCCAACTTGTGATGGGCTTGTGGAGGGAGTTTTGTTTCCAGGCCGCTTCTCTATAGGGGCATCTGTGATATCATCAGGCTCCGGGGCAGAGATCACCGGCACCTCTGGAAGAAGAGGGCATTGGTATGTGACAGACATATGAAAATGAAGCCAAGAGGCAAAGGTCAAGAGCTTGTCGAGTGGATCTATGGAATGTAGAATAATACAAAGATGTACTGGAGCAAAGAGTAAAGATGGTTCTCATAGCTTTGTTAGCATTTATAAGCTAACTCAATGCATCACATTTTTAGTGTGCAGAATTTGTATTTGAGATATTATTTGCATGTATTGCAATAACCACTGGGCCACAGAGGAATCTGAGAAGTCTTGACTCATAAATATATATTCATGCACATATTCTGAGAAAAGATTTTCTCATATTTGTAAAAAAATATGTGAAACATTTTATGAATATATTCAAATTCAAAACATGCTAAACTAAAATCAGACATTCATAGTTTTACCCAATTGTACAGGAAAAGAGCTGTCACCATAACTACTGTAAAGTTAAATTATAAATAAATACATCAATTATACTCATCAGCTGCATCAAGGGTTTTCCATTCTCAAAAGTAGGTTAACATCCAAACAATGTAACCAAAGCTGCTGAGTCCAAAAGTAAGTTAATGTTTGACAATTAATACCACTTGAGTTTTAGGTTTCTATGATGCCCATTATGAACATGTATTAGTTTTTTTTTGTTTGTTTGTTTGTTGTTGTTTTTTAGGTTAGTTTATTTGAAGGGGACAATGCAATTTCATAAAACACATGATTATACATGGTTAAAGAATCCAGAATTGGCCAGAAGCCTAGTTTTCATCTGTAGTCCCCTGGCCATGATGTATAAAAAGCAATAAAAGCAATAAAATAGTAAAATCAGTAAAATACTTCTATAATATAGTAAAAAATAAACATATTCAAATACTTACAGTACTATTAAAAGAGAATCACATATATCACAACATAACACTTGATCACAACATCAAAACATCACAACTGGCTTGTCGTTTAGTGTTGGCAGCTATAGGAGTTGATAAGCCACATTTTCAAGTTTTTTGTGAAGGCCTTACTTATTGAACATAAAGTGAATAGGCCAGCTAAGGTTTGATGCCTGTTTATAAAATGTTAAGTAACTCCTTGAAAGGATAGTGAAGAGAAGTTTGGAGAAGTTATGCTTTAGAGTTGAATATACTGTATTGTTTCCTGGTTACAGCAGTGCCAAACATAATATCTTGGTGCCAACTTTCAATGTCACAGCCCCAATCACATTTTCACTGATATTATATTTTACCATTAAAGCAATTTCTCACCTTCATCCTCTTTTTCACTGATATTGAATGTCTCCCCAGCAATCTGCTCCTCTGCTCCATTTTGTTCGTCACCAAACCCATTACTGACCAATGCTACCGAATCTTCATTAATTACATTCTCTCCATGGATTTTGCCCTCTTCTGCTCCCCCCACCACTCTTTCTCCCTCTACTTCTCCAACAGTTCCTCCCTCCACTAAATGACCTTGTTCTTCCTCTTGTCCCTCACTGTTTGTCTTTATGAATATGTCTTCCTGCTCTTCCGGCTGTCTCTTGACAGTTTGTGTGATCTCCATTTTATAATTATCAGAAGATGGTGCTGTCACCTGCCCTTCTTTTTCATCTACTTGAGTTTCTTCCTTCAGAGATTCATCCTTTTCCCACAGATACTCTGTTTGCTCCATATCAACTGCTGACAGACTTGCATCAGTCTCTACCACAGTCTCCTGTTCTGAATCTGAACTTGCTGCTACCCCCACAATAGCTGGAGTTTCTTCTGTCACCTGTAAGTCTGTTTCAGCTGCTTCATTCTCTTCTATCAGTTCAACGTGCCCTTGGGTGTTCTCCATATCAGCCTCCTCTACTGTTTCATATTTGTCAGTGTCTTCCAATTTAATTTTCTCTACAAACTCATGACTGACCCTGGAATCCAGAGAATCATCAAGTGTTATCATTTCCTCCACTTCTGCACCTCCAGGTTTTACACCAGCCTCCTCATCTGCCTCCTCTGCTGCCGTCTCAATTTGCCCCTCAAGTCCTTTTCCTTCCTCAGCTACAACTTTAAATGCATTCACCTCTGACACGTCATGCTCCTCAACACCAGTATCTCCCCCAGTGATGCTCATATCTTCAGCCATAGGCCCTTTTGCGACTGCCTGCTCCACCTTTGCTTCTGTGTCAGTTTCAGGCCCTCCTATTTCAGTTTCCATTGCTTCTGCCTCAACTTTTTCTTGCTCTTCCACACCGTCTGCTTTAACTTCACCTCCCCCATCCACCTGCCCAAGAGCGGCTTCCACAACTCTCTCCAACAGCTCCTTTAGCACTTCCTCTGCCCCACGACCATCCACCTGTTGAGATGCCTCTTGCACAACCTGCTGCACCTCCTCCAGGCTGGGAGCGGCCAACAAGGGTACCACCTCTGCATGAGGCAACGGTGGCTCCTGGGATGAGGTCTGGCTTTCTTGGAGGGTCACCATTGTGGAAGATTGGAGAAAGGTAGAAAAACCTAAGGAGAAGAAAAATTTTTTTTTGCTGTTTTGTAGGAACTCTAAGGAGCTGATGAATCTAGAAGAATTGATCCACAGTGTAATGTATTATACTGATACCAATAATGACTCAAGGAAATGATCAATGTCTTGGGTTTTTTTGTGCGTCATAGCACATGATGCAGTAACTACTACCAGTCATTACATGACTATTACAATTCTTTAGTACATTTTAATAAGCTCCTTTGTTTCCCAAATCCCTTATTTATTCATTGATGCAAAAATACTAAATTGGATAAGTGTAATTATATATCACAGACAGCAATTTGTGCTTCACAGTCTCACTAAAACACATCATCAATGAAAGGTAATGAAACCTACTTGCTTTACACCACTTACCTTCAGATGTGCAATGTTGTATTGACAAAACCAGTATCAAGCTTTTCAAAAAGCAGTACTCCATTCTGCCAGAGAAAACATAAAAAATAATCCAAATAAAAAAATATCCAAATATTTCTTGCGTCCTTTTGTGCTTTCAATCTTGCCCTATCAATTGTGAGTGTGTACACCACAACAAGACACTCGAAAGTAAATCGCGCCTGGTCAGAGAGGGTAATGTCAGCAGGTGACGCTGAAATAAGGGAGGGTGAAAAAGAACATCATTATGTTACATATTGCCACCCTGAGGTGACTTCATACCACCAGGTGTCTCAATGGGAGTTGGGGAGTCAGCAAAGTAGCACTTCATTGCTAAATGCTTTTGAAACCCTTGCAAAGCCTGAGGTAAAGCTTGGGAGGCATGTCACATGCACAATGAACTCTAGAGATGCAATTATAGCTGGGCTGTGAGTTTAGGCATCAGTCATGCTACTATTAGGGTTTGGAAAAGAGCTAGACAAAGTAGATCTGACTGCAGGACAAAAACAAACAAACAAACAGATCATAGTATCACTGTATTGCATGCAATTAAACAAGTATTCTCATGAGTGCTTCACACATCTTCCCCTTTCAGCTTTTCCCTTCAGGCATTGCCACAGTAAATCAGATGCCTCCATCTAACCCTGTCTTCTACATCCTCTTCTCTCACACCAACTACCTTCATGTCCTCTTTCACTACATCCATGAACCTCCTCTTTGGTCTTCCTCTAGGCCTCCTGCCTGGCAGTTCAAAACATTCTTCTACCAATATATTCACTATCCTTCCTCTGGACATCTCCAAACCATCTCAGTCTGGCCTCTCTGACTTTATCTCCAAAACCTCTAACATGTGCTGTCCCTATGATGTTCTCATTCCTGATCCTATCCATCCTGCTCACCCTCAAAGAGAAACTCAGCATCTTCATCTCTGCTACCTCCAGCTCTGTCTCCTGTTTTTTCCTCAGTGACACTGTCTCTAGACCAAACAACATCGCTGGTCTCACCACAGTTTCCTTTCATTTTACCTGAAACTCACGTCACACCTGACACTTTCGTCCACCCGCTCCGTCCTGCCTGGACACACTTCTCCACCTCTTTTCCACATTCTCCATTGCTTTGGACTGTTGACCCTAACTACTTAAAATCCTCCACCTTCTTGATCTCTTCTCCCTGCAACCTCACTCTTCCACTTGGGTCCCTCTCATTCACACACATGCACTATGTCTTACCTTCATTCCTGTCCTTTCCAGGACAACCCTCCACCTCTCTATCTTCTCCTCTACCCAGGGCTCGAAATTAACTTTTTTTCTCGGTAACACTGGTGCTCCCAAATTTAGAAGTTAGTAGCACCAGCAAAGACTTTAGGAGCACCTACCCAAAAGCAAGGCAGTGATGGAGTGATAGAGACCGCTCTTTCCATCTCCGTTCAGCATGCCTCCCTCCCTCGCCCAGGAGAGCAGCCGCAGCTGCGCTCTCATTGTTTCCTGGCAGGACCACGGGACATCGGTCCCACTCAGACTGTTTCGCGCACATTCTCCGGCAGGTCCACACTCACGTTTCCGCATCAAACAAACTGTCGCGGTAGTGCGTTCGAGGGTGCACACTCGTCGCCTACGTGTTTTCCCCACATCCACACAAAACTGTATGAGAGACGCTCACCTGAGGATGCTGCGTTGGTCCGCCTCTGGGTCAGGGGCCAAACCGAGGCCAAAGTACAGTACTTTTTCCATCTTCCCATCACACTACTGGCACCTGTCAATACACTTCCATCCCTGTCCTTAATCACCCTAACCTGCTGCATGTCCTTCCCGTCTCTGTCTCTCTGTCTTGCCAGCCTGTATAGATCAGTCTCTCCCTACATACTGTCCAACTGAACATACAAGTCATGAAAAGCCCCTTGTTTTGTTACCTCTACTTTCACCTTACGCTGCATCTCCCTGTACTCCTGTCTACTCTCCTCAGTCCTCTCAGTGTCCTATTTCTTCTTAGCCTACCTCTTTCTCTGTTTACACTCCTGTACCTCCTCATTTCACCATCAAGTCTCTTTATATCTACTTTCCTTCCAGATGATACACCAAGTACTCTCCTACCTGTTTCCCTGATCGCATTAGATATAGTTGTCCAGTTATCTGGAAGCACCTCCTAACCACCCAGAGCCTGTCTTAACTCCCTCCCAAAAGTCATGCAACACTCTTCCTTTTTCAGCTTCCACCATTTCATCCTCTGTTCTGCCTTTGCCCTCTTCATCTTCCTCACCAACAGAGTCATCCTACACACCACCATCCAATGCTGTTTGGCTATACTCTCGCCTACCACGACTTTGCAATTACTGAAATGCAGTCCATTTCTCTTCCTATCTACACCATGATATAACAGCTTGAACTCTGCTCCTAAACTTCTAGCCTTGCTACCTTTCCACCTAGTCTCCTGGGCACACAGTATGTCTACCTTCCTCCTTTGCATCATGTCAAGCAACTTTCTACCTTGTCCTGTCATAGTTCCAACATAGTCCCTACTCTCAGTCCTATACTCTTGGCGTTCCTCTTCTCTCTCTCTTCCTACAAACACACTTTCCTCCTCTCCTTTTTCAACCAACAGAAGTCCAATTTCCACCAGCACCTTGTAGGTGGACAGCCCCGATGGCGGTCGTTGTTAATCTGGGCCTCGACCGATTTGGTATGGATTCGCATGTTGATTTGGCAAAAGTTTTACATCGGATCCCATTCCTGACACAACCCTCTGTATTCATCCGGGCTCGGGACTGGCATAATCAGACAATGGCTTGTACAAATTAGTAGCTACATTAGTGGGTGCTTCACCCATAAAACATGAAATAGCTTCCTTTGTGTGCATGTGAAGGTGGCTCTGTTTCTAAATACTCAAAAAGATCTTTTTTTTTATAGTCACACTATATTATACTCATCAGTCAAGGGCTCATGGTTTGGAACTATTTATCTTTTTTTCATAAAGACATGCATGCTTATCCTGTTATGCAATAGAAAGTATGTTCATTTTACATGGGTGTCCCCGATCATTTTCATAACAGCGTTGTTAGTGCAGGAATACATAGAAAATAGAAATACGTGTTACATTAATTGAGAGCCATCCGCAAGTGTCAGTGTCAGCAACAGTTTATAGCTCCAGGCAATGAATGAGTCTCAGCTGACTTTTGTGCAGGGGTGTATTTATATTCATATCCAGGTCAGCATCATTGAGACTTCCCAACTGTACAAAACAATCACGTGGAGTACCTTTCAATGTGTTGCCTTTAAATTTTCTCCATGAAGGAAGCATTCTTTGTGATTAATCACAAAGTCTATTAAAATCAGTAGATAAAATAGAATTGATGGATGAACAAAAACGTGTTGTACACATCAGGTGGAAGCACAGTAACGGCCTAGAGTGCTTTTCTGTGTCCCTGGTATTTCACTTTGGCCATTTTCTGGCTCTAAGGATGGCAATGACTTGAATTAGCTATTAAAACAAATATATTGGTATTATAGGCCAAGCACACCCATCACAGAGTTCTCCCACCAGCAGGCAGTGCATTTTGGTCCGACCCAGAACTGACGTTGGCGTCTTTGGCGAAGAAGGTGAATGCATGAATGAATAAATGAAATATATAAACTTTATGACTCATAAAGAAAGAAACAGACAAACAAATATCCAACTGTGAAGCATGTTTATCAATGTGTCTTCAACGTGGAGCTCTTACATGTCAGAAAATAGCGAGTTTTATCTCCATCTATTCTCTGTGTACATCTAGACACAGCTCACACACACTAAAGTCACAGGGGTTTTTGTCGCAGGGAGACGGCCCCCGGACAGAAAAAGTTTCGGTTACAGCGTCCACACGACAATGCATACCCAGGCATATTTTTGGTGCTGAGAGGAGGCTGAAGAACCCAGAGAGAACCCACACAGAGAAAGGGAAAACATGCAAACTCCTCATAGAAAGACCCTCAGTTTGATTTGAACTTGAGACCCTCTTTGCTCAGAGGCGACAATGCTACCCACTGGGCCATCATGCTGCCCAGGCATACATTTTGCATATTCAATTTTCACTCTTTATTTTAAGTGGTTTAACTCAATTCTATTAATTACTGTCATGCTAAGTGCATCTAACAACTCTGGCATTATGAATTGAGCCATCTATATTTAACGTAATTAGCTCCATTCATTGATGGCTTTGTCCATGAGAAATGAAGAATGGGTCTTAAATGGTTGAGTTCTAAATGAGTAAATTAAATTTTGCATGAGAGACAGATTTAAATTCATATTCTGCCAGATAATGATATCAGTATTTTCCACACACAAACAATGTGTGATACCAATATCCTCTGTTGTTGATCATACATAATGTACCTTTTGTCAATCATACATTATTGCCCTATACTACTCATTGTGTGAACCTATAATGTATCTTTTCAGCTAATTCTGATTAAGTGCTATCTCGACTCTCATGCCAAAACACCAACATGACCTGCTACAAATCTGTGTTATGGAACTAATAAGATCTCTTGATCTGTATCTTTTTATCTGACTGACTCCTCAGCAAGGAAAATCACTCTTTAACTACAATGGAGAGTTGTTTCTGTTGTCAGTATGAGGTATAAGAACACATCAGTGTTATTCTCTAGGGTTTTTGTGTTACTTTTGAAGCAATGGGGGGTGCTGCTCAGTTATCTTTGTTTCAGTTCGATTTGCTGTACAATTCAGTGCCAAATCTGCACTACTGCACATCAAGAGTCTGTATTCTCTGTCTGTAAAATAAACCACAGATTGAAACTGAGACTTGAAGGATTCAGAGGAATATCAAAACAAAACTGAATTGATTTTCCTGTGAAAACTTTGGTGTTCATTGCCTGTCATATGTGACTCTTGGACATTAGTTCTAAATGGTTATTACAGTCGCATGAGCGTCACATTGTCCCTTGTGCTCGCTAGGCAGTGGCATTTCTTACTTTGCTTGTTACTGTGCATGGTAGGGATTTTTTTTTACATTGATGCATTCTGTATGTTGTCTACATGCACATCCATCTGCACAGCCACTAACCCTTCCTTTTTTCATATGAATGTATACAGTATATATTAACAAACATGCAATCAAAATATAATGACACAAAAAGTCAGAAACATTAATGCTTCACAGAGTGTGGTGGTATAAATTAAGTTAAATTGGGCATAACTTCCATGCAGAAACCTTACTTAGGCCTATTTCTATGTTATCTTTTAACTTTGATCCACAAAACAAATCATTTGCTCACATTCATAAAATGGAAAATTTTTCCATATACTATTAGGACAGGTGGGAGAGACTTTGAAATCACATATATTTTATTTCAGTATCTTTGGGTAATAGGTTTCCTCAAATAGACATCATTTGATAAACCCAAATGCTTAAGGTAAAAACAACTAGTGTGTGAAGCTGGTCTATGCTGCTGCGAGTCCATAGGAGTTGCTGTCTGTATTTCACACGTCAATGTTGGAATTTCAGATTCGCTCTTTGTGAAATGGGGGCTGTGGAGGTAAGTAATCAACAATAACCTCTACCCTGGCCTGGTCCACCAGCCATATTCACCAGCACTACTGCCTGGTTAACCAAAAAGCAAAGACAGGGCATTTGTAGTTATTTTGATTAGTGATGCTAAATTGCAAATTTAGCCAGAAAAAAGTCTATTTTCCTTCTCTCAGCATGCATAAGCTAGCTGTTTATGCATACAGTAATGACTGCAAAGAAAGTTTTTGTGCAAATTATAAAAATGTGGCATCCAAGTGGACTTTTATACAGGCTGCTTTGTAGATGCAACCAGGACAAGCAAACAAAAACCCAGTAATTAATTTGTGATGTCGCATAACATAGGATAAAACCCCAGTCACCTTTATAATAAATACCCCTCATTGCCCATACAGTCATGGGTCATCTATTCTCAAATGAACAACTCTAAGTATCGCTGTGTTTCAAACCTGTGTGATTCCCATTTTAATTAATTGTAAACATGGTTCCGGGTACAGAGAAACATACCGCACTATAAGGGATACAAAATACTTCACTCCAATTGCATATGCACCAGGGTCTACGGAAAATAGACTTTTTAAATGGAACATGCTGGTGACAATATTAAGAACAAAAACAATGAAACAACTTATTTATAGATATGTTAGATATATTGTTATTTGTATCTATTACATATTAATTATATTTTTCTTAGGTCTTTAGTCGCAAATTAATTCTAGGCAAATACAGGGTTAATAGTATCTAGGGTTATTTGACTTTCCAATTTAATTTCAGGTATTAGGATGGTATCCTGGCATAGTGGGTAGCGCTGTCGCCTCACAGCTAGAAGGTTCTAGGTTTGAGTCCTTTCTGTGCAGAGTTTTGATATTCTCCCTCTGTTTGCGTGGGTTCACTCCGGGTTCTCTGGCTTCCTCCCACATCCAATAACATGCACTGCAGGTGAATTGATTGTTGCATATTGCCCGTAGGTCTGAGTGTGTGCGTGAGTGGTTGTCTTTCGTGTGGCTCCGCAGTGCACTGGCATTGCGCTCAGAGTGTCCCCTGCCTCTCGCAAGCTGGGTCCCGCAAAAGCGGTAGAAGTGAGGGTCAATGTATTCAAATGGCAACAGCAACTCTCTAAGGGTAATGGGCTGAGGTAATTGCCATACACCAGCAGAGGGGGCTAGCGACTTCAAATGAGCTTCATAAATGGTAGTACAGTATGTCGCTAATCCTCAACTGAATTATTTTATTCTCACCTGCAAATCATGTTGTGTTTCCAAAATGTACTAAACATGTTAACACATCATTTTAGCAAAAAATACCAGTCTTTTTTAACTGAAAAAGCAAAGAAATGTTTCAAATTATATGTCCCTGACAACACAGTAAGACGTTCCCTTTGATTTCATTCCTCCCTCTTCTCTCTCTCTCTCTCTTCTTCCCCCTGGTTCAATCTGTCTTCGTCTTTAGTTTCAGGAATTTTTCAAAAGGATGTTCCCTAAATATCTAGGACATCTTTTTGGGTCATCGTTAAAATGATCCTGCAAACTCATAAAACAAGCAGAGAAGTTACCTTTTTTGCATATATGGAGATCTGAGCCTTCCTGCCGACACAAACAACAACAACATCAACCAGAACCAACAACAGGAATAATGCATGCTCTCATTATTATTCCTATTTAGACTTCTAATTTATTCGGCCTTAGTAGGGAATAACAGTTTCAAAAGAAAAACTATGAAGGGTGGCTTGTTGATCAGGCATGAAAGTTAAGTTACTTTATTCAGTCTTCCCTCATTTTTTTCCTCTCAATTTTTCCTCTGCAACACAAGCACATAGCCTACATTCATACATCAGTTAGCAAACCATATTTCACAATTAATTAATACAATCAATATTTTGGGTTGCTTATGGATTAGCAAAGACTATGATCTGCTTACTCAAAGCTTATTTATCAACATGTAAGTGCAAAATATTTCCATCACTTCCATGTGGTAGCAGCAGTTTCTATCACTTAATTATCGACCTGTACATATGAAGTGCAAAATAAAGCATCCCAGTCACCTATGGTAATAGTACATCCAAAACAAGAGTACAGCTATGTGGGCTCTTTGAGAACATAATCTGAAACAGTTCGAGAGGCGTCACATTTGACCAACTCAACTCCTTTCAACCAGTATTCTTTGTCATTCACATTAATGTCTACCAACATACAACAGATTTCTGTGATTAAAAAAACAATACCTCTTACACATTTTTGCTTCTCCTTGAAAAATAGAACACTTACATAAGGCACCAATGTGGATTACATAAATATCTCAAAGTTATCAATATTTTATCTTCTGTGCGTAATTGGATATTTATGTTGTGAGCTTCCTGTCTCAAAACTCCAGATGCACCCAGGTAATTATGTATGCCCATGTCTATGTGTAATAAAAATAAAAACACACATTAGTATTTTCATTACTTATTATTATCTTATAGACGGATTTTTTGTCCTTCTCTGAGATATCACAAAAAAGGTTAAACTAATTTTTTATTTTTGTGAATGGGTGTACTGTAAGCCAAAGAAGAGTAAAATAACTTTTGTACAGCCATTCAAGGTTTGTGTCTTTATGATTTTCAGTATATTTGTGTTGATCCCTTTGAGACATGAAACTGAAATATAGTCCCCCGAAAAGATGAAGTCATGTTTGTCAAGGAGACTGTGTCTTTGTGAAATCCTGCTATTATCTGTCTATGTATGTGTGCATGTCATTTTTCTGAATCACCTCTCACTGGGATGACCAAGGAGAAAAGAGAGCTTGGAGGTTTCTCTGTCTCATGGAAGTTGTCTCTCCTGGGACAGAGACAATTGTTCTCCTTTGATGAACAACACCAAGAGAAAAACACAAGAAGAAAGAGGAGGAGGAACACTAAAATGGGACTCCTTTGTGGGAAGGGGAATCTAATAAATGTTTCACATTTTTGACAGTTAATATGACAAAAGAAGTGTCTGTGTTTATAAAGTAGCTGACAAACTATTCAAGGATTGTCCTGGGTATCATAACACAGGAACTGAGTGGAATAACTTCAAAGGAAATGGATGGAAGGGAGAAGATGTGTGTGTGTGTGTGTGTGTGTGTGTGCGCGTGCGTGCGTGGGTGCGTGTGTGCGTGCGTGTGTGTGTGTGCGTGTGTGTGCGTGTGTGTGTCATATATGTATCAGTATCATAATCAGAATTAGAATCCTTCAACAATAATATGTACTGTATATGTGAGTACATAAATATATAAACAAAAACATATACATATATGGTGCATGTGTACACACGTACATACAGTATATATGTACTTATATAAAAGCAAACGTCTCTAGATGTAGTTCCCGTTTGTGACCTAGTGAGGGAGCTATTGTGTTTTTAATCACTGATCCCTGAGGAGATCGACAGAATAGTTTGCCAAGATAAAAAGAATAAAATAACTGTGATGGGAACATAGAGAGGGAGGGAGAGCGAGAGAGAAAGAGAGAGGGAGAGACAGAGATTTTTGGGATTTTTAACATCACGTTTATTCATAAAAGTCAAATTACAAAATAATCCCGTTGACACAAAATCCTAAAGAGATTCACGTAAAGATTTTCAATAGTATTGTGCATTTTCTGAATAAAGAAACATCTAACCTTTTAACATTTATCAGAAAAAAAAAAACAGACAAAATTAAGAAAAAAAAAACAATCATCTCTTCTGCAATCATGTCTTTTACTTTTTTCCTTAGTAATCGTCACTAACTGAAAGTGAAGGTTCACAAAAAGCAAAAAACGACAGAGACAGAGAGAGAGAGAGATCAAAACAGTGAGACACCGAGGAGGAGGGAGTGAAAAGAAGAAGCCTATCTAGTACAATAATGGTCTATTACATCACTGTTCTCTGTGAGAATACCTGTAATCCTTTCCGGAGTACGTCAGGAAAGACTCACTGTTTGTATAGCTGCAACACCTTCATCGTGCAATAACACAACAAGAAATATCATCCTTCAGCTTTAACAACTCTCTATCTCTTAGTTAGTGATGGTTACTTTGCAGTTGTGTTGTTTGTGAGACCTTTGCGGAGATTAGTAGACACTATGGTAGCCCACGGAGGAGAGAGACACTCTGGTGAAGCTCACACAGCAGCATTGGATAAAGTTAACCCCCACCCCCAACTGCTCGGTGGGGGAGGTGTGTTTAGCGGTAGGAGAGCAGGTCGTTCAGGACAGCGTTAAAGCAGGCTCCCGAATGAACAAAGGGGTAGTAATTTTTCTTGGCGAAATTGAAAAGGTGCACCAGGTGGTTGTGAACGGGGTGGTGATCAAAAATTACCTTCATCCCCGTCCACCCCCTGGCTAGCCCGATTACGGTCATCATATCGAACCAGCAGCACGGGGGCGCAACAGGGGACTGTGCTTTCCCCCATTCTCTTCACCCTCTACACATCAGACTTCAAGCACAACTCTAATACATGCCACATACAGAAGTACTCCGATGACACTGCGATTGTGGCATGTATCCAGGAGGGTGGCATAGGTGGCTGACTTCGTGGAGTGGTGCCAACAGAACCAGCTCCAGCTCAACGTCTCCAAGACGAAGGAGATGGTGCTGGATTTCCGGCGGGTACCTCCCTCTCCACAGCCAGTGATCATCGAGGGCAGTGAGGTGGAGGTGGTAGGTAACTATAAGCACCTGGGACTACAGCTAGACAGCAAACTGGACTGGTCACTCATCTCGGACTGTGTTTCCAAGAAGGGGCAGAGCAGGATGTACTTCCTAAGGAGGCTGGCCTCCTTCAACATCTGTCCTAAGCTCCTTCTCATGTTCTATCAGTCCGTAGTTTCTAGTGTGCTGTCAAGGAGCTGTCACGACACGGTCGGCTCCCAGGTCCTATCAATATGTTCCCGGTTGGCAATACCACTCAGGCATGTTACACCTTCTGGAGACAAGTTACGATGATCCCTAATTGGTCCGATGAAGAGCTGAATTTCACACTCACGTTTAATATTGATCATTATAACTACATGGTTTATTCGGCGGCAGGTGCCGTGGAGCCGGTAATTGCAGCTACTTACGCGGCCGTGGCGGCATCCGGCGTCCTTGTGGGTTTCTGACTCCTTTACCCGCTGGGTCGCCGACTGCCAACCCAGAACCGCAGAATAACACGAAGGATACAGGTGACAACGCAAAGGTTAAACAAACAGGGGCCACAATCCCTCTGGTGTCTTCCAGCGCTATGGTCCTGATTTCACAATCGCAGCCTTGTGAGTTTCCAACTCCACCACACGCGGAATCACCGGGCATCAACCCAGAGGTCGCAGCTAACAGCGCAAAGATTAAGCACTCCCCGGCCATCAACCGGAACCACAAAATAACATGGAGGCTGAGGGGGCCAGAGAGACAGTCGCCAGGAGGGTTAAACAGTCACTGGCCGCCAACCCATGGCCACAGAATAGCATGCAGGACACAGAGAACAGCACAAAGGATGGACAGAGTGATTTGGTGGAGGCTGAAAGGGGCCATAGAGACAGCCGCCAAGGTAGTAAAGTCTCTCCTGGAGAAGGACGAGTAGGATGATGATATTGTGATAGACGGGGAATTATTAAAGATAGCTCTTAAAAGGAAAAACACTGACACAAGAATGAATAAAGCGAAGAAAATTGCTAAAGAAATGCCTGAAACACCTCCTGATACAAGTAGCTTTGAGAACTAAAATGACAACAGTCTGAAAGAGGCCATAACAGAAAAATATGATTCGCAAACGATTCCTGCAAGACACAAAAGGTTCAAGGGCAAAAGTAGAAAAAAATTTTTGTGACCTCAACATGTTTCTGGATAGCGTCAGCTTTGATATGAAAAGTGAAACAAGAAGTGGTAAACCAGTTTTTACAGACGAAGAGTTTTATAGATTGAAAAAACTAAGGAAAAAAGTAAAAGACATGATTGCAGAAGAGATGATTGTGGAGAACGGAAAATTGTTTATTTTTTCTTAATTTTGTCTGTTTTTTTAGTTTGATGAATGCTAAAAGGTTAGAAGTTTCTTTGTCCAGAAAATGCACGTTACTATTGAAAATCTTTACGTGAATTTTTTTTTAGATTTTGTGTCAACGTAACTATTTTGTAATTTGACTTTTATGAATAAACGTGATGTTCAAAATCAAAAATCAAATCACATCTGTGTGTGTGTGTGTGTGTGTGTGTGTGTGTGTGTGTGTGTGTGTGTGTGTGTGTGTGTGTGTGTGTGTGTGTGTATAGATATATACAGTAACAAATACTGTAGCAGGAAAGAGCATTGTGAGGCAGACTAGATTTTAGGCTGGCAAACGCAGGAGTAAATGCATCTCCTCATAGCTATTCTGGTGTTCTAGACAGCTTTACTGCTCATCAGACTAACTGCACCTCTGCCCCACTGCTGATGTGCCTGCTTACCTGCCTGCTTCCTCAGCAGTTCAGCAGAAACTTGTCTCTAAGTATATGAGAGTAAAGGAAAGAGCAGCAGTGGTAGAGTGTGATTCGGTATGTGAGAACCTACTCAGATGAGCACATATTTGTGCATATTCTGGGCTCATTTCTATCGGTTTGTGTGAAAGTCTGGGTTAGGAGAGGGGGATTACAGACTTGTAACGACCCCAGCACTATTCTTCTGCCATGTGAAAGCAGCTCAATGCTTGGAGGTCCCATATAACCTGTTTGTGTGAATTTGCTGTGGCTGCGGTTATTCAGGTTTTATCATCAATCATTAGACTTCCTCACTCGCTGTTTGAATCAGGTTTACCCCGCTGTGAACACATTTAGTAGAACAGAATCTGCGTGGGTGTATGTGGAGGGCTGTGTGAGTGTGTGCATGTGTGCATGTTCTGCTGTGAATGCAGATACAGCAACACTCAGCACTGGACACACTGGACTTTGCAGCAGGCAGCAACTGAGAGGGACTGAGAAAAAAAGGTGTGTGTGTGTGTGTGTGTGTGTGTGTGTGTGTGTGTGTGTGTGTGTGTGTGTGTGTGTGTGTGTGTGTGTGTGTGTGTGTGTGTGTACATTCACTTCTAAGTATCTTTTGTGGTCTGAGCATCTGTCACCTGGACCAGAGACCATCCCTATAACACAGCAAAAAATTAGACAAAAGTCTTTATTATGGTACGGAGTAAGGAGAATTGAGGTTAGTAATAAACATGGTTTGGCTATTGGTAAAGTTAGGGTGTGAGATATGCCACCCCCCCCCCCCACAATGAAAAATTAATTGCGTGTGCAATTATTGCAAACTAATGACTGTGTGATTATGGGAGCCTGCATGTATGTGTGTACATGTGCTTGTGAGTGGTGAACGCATTCACAACGCACTTGAACGAACTAGGCAGTGAGAAGGTTGCTGTTGTTTCACAACAGAACATGGTGCTTTGCCCACACAAGGTGGTTAGTAGACAAAGAAGACAGGAGGGAGGAAGTGTGTGTATTCAAATAAGGGAGCACCAACCAGGTGTACAGCAGTACTTGTGGGACACTGGGTGAAGTACACACTCATAAACACACAAAAACATGCAATGCAGTCACAAACAAATGCACAGACACCATCCAGGTGCAGTGGCTGGTGTATGGTGGTGATAAAACAGCTACTCCCAGAAATAGAAATAGATCACAGACCTCATTGCCTCTAAAGTTTGTAATGCTACAGACACACTGTTAACCATACCGTATCTATCTATCTATCTATGTATCAATGTATCTATGTATCTATCTATCTATCTATCTATCTATCTATCTATCTATCTATCTATCTATCTATCTATCTATCTATCTATCTATCTATCTATCTATCTATCTATCTATCTATCTATACATCCATCCGTCCGTCTATCCATCTATCTATCTATAGTAGCACCTTGAGCTATGAGTTTAATTTGCTCTGTGACTGAGCTTGTAAGTCATATCTCAAACCAATTTTTCCCATTTAAAATTGTAAAATTCATTCCAGCCTTGTAAAAAAGCCCCAAACCCACAAAATTATGAAAAAAAAACATGTTTTTTTTAAAATTTACACATATTTTTATTAATTATGTGTGAGATATGTAAACAACGATAAAGTCCATCCATCCATTCATCTTCTAATCACCGCTATATCTGCCGGAGTGGGTCACGGGGAACTGGAGCCTGTCCCAGCTGACTGAGGGCTTGAGGCGCAGGAAACTCTGGGCGCGATGCCAGTGCACCGCGGAGCCACACACAAAGACAGACAACCATGCACGCTCACACTCACACACTACGGGCAATTTAGGATGGTCAATTTACCTGAAGCGCATGTTTTTGGAGGTGGGAGGAAGCAGGAGAACCTCCACACAGAAAACTCCACACAGAGCGGAACTCGAACCCGGAACCGCCTTGCTGAGCGGCGACAGCGCTACCCACTGCGCCACCATGCCGCCCACAATGATATGGATATATATATATATATACATACATATATATATATATATGTATATATGTGTATATATATATATATATATATATATATATATACATATATATGTGTGTGTGTGTGTGTGTGTGTGTGTGTGTGTATACATATATATATGTATAATATACTGTATACTGTGTATGTATAATATACTGTACATGTATAAGACTAGATTTATTTTGATTTTTAGAATTAGTCAGCAACCATTAGATCATACAAAAATGTGATGTTCAGACACACACACACACACACACACACACACACACACACACACACACACACACACACACACACACACACACACACACACACACTAATCTGTATCTGGAAGTGGGATTAGCAGTTCTGGTCGAGGTAGGGGAATGAAGCTTACCTTTACCTGCAGGTGGAAGCCTAACAGAAGAGAGGAAGATAAACCTGGAAGATAAACTCACTGGGATTACTTGCTGGTACAGATTAAGGGAGGCATGGATTCTGGGTTATGTTCCAAAAGCGTGTACACTTATGCATTTATATGAGCACAAAACTGGAGCTTTTCCCTTCCATGCTCATGCATCTCAAATATTATTTACAGTAAGATTATCTCCACACAGTTGGTAAACTTTGAGCCTATAAAGTATTGACAGTGATCGGGGAAACTTTAGTCAAAGAAATCTAAATCGACACAACAAACTGCTGAAATACGCCCCCATTTCAAATTTGGACTGTTGTTTACTTACAAGTGGTGCCCATGTCAGTCAGTTGGTGGCTATCTATTTGTTAGAATCAATATTGGTATTTTTTATTGTGTTTACTTGCAAGTTCTGCCCAGTCAGTGAGTTGGTAGCTATTTGTTTGTCCAGAATCAATATTTTTTTTCATTCTCACCTGCTAGGCAAAGCAGCTGCTATTACAGGGAAAAGTCCTTATGTAACACATGGAGACCATCAAACTGAAAGGATGAGTTGTTAGATGAAGGATAGCCTCATGTACTGTGTGTGTGTGTGTGTGTGTGTGTGTGTGTGTGTGTGTGTGTGTGTGTGTGTGTGTGTGTGTGTGTGTGTGTGTGTGTGTGTGTGTGTGTGTGTGTGCGCGCACTTCTAATTTTTTATTTTAATTTTATATACGGGATTGATCCCCAAAGGGAAATTAGTGGCACACTCTAGTTAGTTAAATCACACGCATTTATACAGTATATATAGTGCATACAGGCCCTGAACACACAGACACACACAAGGGGCCTGTATGCATGCAGGGGGATGTAGAGTGGCGGGCAGCTCCTTCGTGTTGTGCCCAAATGAGCAACTTGTAAAGAGGATGACGCCTTGCTCAAGGGCGCCTCGGCAGTTGCTCCGGAGGTGAGCTGACACCTCCCACTGTCAGCTCACACTTCGGGTGTTTTTTGGGCGGGAGAGGGAATCAAATCGCCGATTAAGAACATCGAATGACCCGCTCTACCGCCCACTCTACCACTGAGCCACTGCCGCCCCTTGTGCATGTGTATGTGTGTTTGTGTTTACCAGCATATACAAATATATGATATGATATGAAATTTCAAAGTCTGCTGTCATTATTCGCAGACCCAAGTTAGTCAGGGTTGTAATTCGTTGAGGTTCATTTGAAGTAAAACTTGTAATTGCCTTCTTGACATACATTGTCACACAAACACATACCCTCATGTTAGCTCTCTCTCTCACTCGGCCTTGGTTTTCCATGCCTTTGAACCCAAGAGAATGTGTTAACAAGACAACAGAGAGTATACTTAAGATGATGTTGATTACTCATTTGCACAATGGGGCGTATGGTAAGATTTGATTAATATAGTGGATCATTATGTCCTCCAACAAGTCTGCCTTTTGGAGAGATGTCCCCCTGCTTCTGACACATCATATACAATCTTCAATCTGTACTGAGACAGTGAGTAAAATGGGTTGTCAATCAGCATGAGTATATTGGCAAAAGGGTGTTGAGGATGGAGCTACCATGCAGGAGGAGGAAGACCAAAAAGAGTGAATGGATGTAGTGAGGGAAGTCACGAGGCCAGTTTGTGTCAGGGAAGAGGATGCTGAAGACATGGAAAAGGATAACATGCTAACCGAGCGTGTCAGCCGAGAGGAAAAGTAGAAGAAGGTTCACTCACAGAAACCTAATAGAAGTATACAATAAATTATAAAATGAACTCATCATTCTCTTTGATCTGCTTTTTGTCTCTGGATACATGTATCTTCACTATCAAATATTAGGTCAGGCATTTCAGAAGAGTCTTGTTGTTGTCGTTATGCTCTGGCTTGCTAAGGGAGACAAGAAGGAGTGTCTTCTACCGACTTTAGACTTCAAAGTCAACATACAGCTATACTCACTGGAAACAAAGCATACGTTTTCATCTCGACTTTTAAGAGAACCTACTTACTATTTATATCCCTGCATCAAGAGAAGAGAGCTGACGGCTTTTCTGTTTTCTCCTTTTCAAAACTCCCTCCGATAAAAGAATCAAGCTATCAGTCATTTTCTCTACATTATTTGATGTTGTGTAGGATTGACACCTATGTGCGTTTCTGTACTTGTGTATGCAAATCTGTGTGTGCATGACTAGTGTCCCTGATGCCTCACCTACATGTAAAAAAAGTACAGAACAAGTTGCTGTCATCCTTGGATGACAAGTGAAAGCTAAGCACGCTTCCAACTTTGTGAAATATGCTAATATAAATTTGACATTACATGTTAAATAAAAAAACGTTTAAATGATCTCTTTCTAGCCTAATTACCATTTTCTGAGAGGCAAGCTGTGGAGATAAAAGTGGAAATTCTGCTTTTGGTAGCAGAGAGTGGGAAAACACAGCGGCACAAACAAGGAGTGAGCAAATGTGAACTACATTGTCTGATGGGTGGTACACTTTCTCTGCACTGCTCCTCCCTGAATCTGAAAATAATTATAAATTATGAAGAATAAAACAATTCAGCATCTTCCAAATTATCTTCTTTTAAACTGATTGGTGAGCTGCTTCTTCCTTATAAAATAATATAACAATAAAGTTATATTACAACTAAATGAATGTTATCGCATACATAAAGTTCAGTTTCAGTGTATCAGCACTTCTGGTCATTGTGTTAACAATAAAATTTATAGTAGTGGAAGATCAAAAGTTAAATTGACCCTGATGGGCTGCAATTAGGGTTGCATATAAGACAAGTAAAGGTATGTATTGGCAAAAGCTTAGTCCACAAGGATTTGGCTTGGGGACCAGAGGGTGGCAGGTTCAAGTCCAGTGTGGACCTGTACTAGAAGGATAATTGGTGGCTGGAGAGGTACCACTTCACCTCCTGAGTAGTGCCAACATCACTTTGAGCAAGGTGAAGAGATAGAGACTTTTTTTAAAAATCTGAAAACAAGACAAGACCTGACTGCCCATTACTTGACCATCTCTCCATTACTTGCATGTGTGTGTGTGTGTGTCTACACCCTGACCTGTGTGTCTGTTTGTCGAATGTAAAAAGAATTTACCCTTTTGAGAATGTATAACGTTTATAAATAATACCATCCATCCATACATCCATCCTTCCATCCATCTTAGTGGCTGGTCTCAGGGAGCTGGAGCCTATCCCAACTGACTGAGGGCGTGAGGCGGGGGAAACTCCAGGCACAACGCTGGTGCACCGACGTATAAATAAAACCTTTTTAAAAAAAATAAAACAAACATAATGGTAAAATGTGTCAGAAAACTAGCGTTTAATAAATTCTGTCCTTGACCTGGAAGACTTAAATTTATGCATTAAAATGGTGATGAAAAACATAACCATCATATCAAATTTACGGGAAGAGGGTGATTTAGGACAGTACAGTAGCTAAAAACATTTGGTTGAAATCACGTGTCTTCAGTCCAGTATTGTTGGGTTTTTTTTGGAGGTGGGGGGTGGGCGTGGTGGTGGCGGTGGGTGCGGGTGCTGTCTGGTCCTTGAAGTCAGAGCAGGATCCAAAATAATGTCAAAATGTCATTTCCACATGAATTTTGACATTCACGTTGAATGTGAATGTCAAAATTCACATTCAACGTGAATTTTGACGCTTAACAAGTTACAGAAAATATTAACTGTACTATTTGGGGTTAACCATAAAAATTTGATTTCCTGGTGAAGAAAGGTTATGCATCAAGTTTTAATAATAATAATAATAATAATAATAATAATCCTTTATTGTCACACAGTGGGGAAATTTGTGATTGACGGAATTGACGGAAATTTCCATCAATTATGCAAAATTTGTAGAGAAAGAAGTTTCAAATTACTATCATAGATTTGTACTGCAGGTCTGTCTTTGTATCTGAGATGGTCCACATACTGATCTGGGTCTCCATTGGAAGTTTAGTCATGAATTCACTGTTGTTCATGTAGTTTGCAAGAATATGCCTTCTTTGGTTTTTGCCGTTTTGCTTTTTTGTATCAAGATAAATTGAAGGATTTGGAATTTTTTTAATGCAATATAAGTAAGGTAAGGTAAATTGTGAGAAAACAAATCACGCATACAGGTTAGTTTATTGATGAATGTGATTCAAAGTTGATTCAAATTTAGCTTAAATGAACTGTGCTGGGTTTCAGTGATACAGCTTTTTTCCTCTATTGATATGTGTACTATTAAGAGACTCTTCCTGTGGGTGGCATCAAGTTGAATCTCAAATTTCCAGGTAAGAAAGATTGTTTTCCTTGTGACAACTGTGGTTTTTATATGATTGTGTAATTGCAGCACTGATATGCCACCAAACTGTGAGGCCAGGGTTGTGTTTTTTGCCTTCTGAATGGAGAAGCTGCATGGGTCATTACATCAGTTTGTTAATTTGATGATTTCCATAAAATCTGAGTTAAACAATTTTATTAAAATGTCGAATAACATATGAAGCACATGGATAAAGTTATCAAAGGAGCAATAGGAGAAAGCTTCTATTACATTGTACGAACAAAGACACAAGTTAAAAGTACAATTAATAAAATAGGGGGAAATCTTGTTCTTCCTAATTCTCTTTTATTTTTGAGAAATCCACAAATGTGTGATGGAATGGTGGCTCTTAGTTATCTCTGTAATAAGCTAATAGTGACTAATAACTGTAGTCTGTCCATTGAGCGATACACATCCCCAATTAATGGAATTAATCTAATTACACTGTTTACTGTTGTTTTATTGTCTCCTGGGATCCATGACTAGTTCTCTCACTGAAACTTGCCTCAAGGAACCCTGTAAATATAAATATCACAGAACCTGAGGAATATTTTAATAGCTGCTGAAATTAGCATCTCTTCAGGCAATAGCTCAACATTCTCCCACTCAGAAACTTTTCTGGAGCATTACTTGCGACCCACCAAATACTTCTTCAACACTGCTTCCTCTGCACAACATTCGGGGGCCTCCCACCACCGCTTACATCCTATGGCTGAGAGTGAGTGGAGGGAAAAGAGGAGTTTTCCCATTTCTAGTGCTTCAGAGACCATCTGTCTTAATTGCCTTCGTGATTTTTGTGGTTTAATACTGTGCATGAAACCTTCAACATTCAGACCATTCTGTACCATGTTCATTAGCGCCATTCAAAAGCCTAATCCCGCTTAAGCTCTCTCTTACTCTTGATCTATGCATGCGCAAGCAAGACGCAGGTTTCCTCTGCTCTGCATGAGTGCCGGTATGATTTTTATAATTTAATTCTTTATTATGGACAGCCTTCAACCATGTTTGCTACTGAAAGCCAGCAGTACCTGACTGGCGTACTCCAGGGAGGAGCTATCTATGAGTACCAGAGGAAGTCCCGGAATTCGACAATTATTCCCACCAAGATCAAGAGAAGATATTGAGGCAGTCACAGGAGCAACAACAAGAGGATAAGCTAACTGCTAGGTGTGTCAAGCCTTTTCATCTCCTCCGTCATCATGGGGAATGTCAACATGCTGCCTAACAAGTTAGACGAACTAACAGTGCTGCGAAGGACTGAATAGTACTACAAGGCAACTAGTTTGTTCATCTTCTTCAATACATGGTTAATGGGCAATGTGTCCGATGCTGAGGCTTCTCCTCCACAAGAGCAGACCGAGACATGAACACCAGGAAGAAAATATGAGGTGAACTTATTTGAACAACTTCTTCAACCGACTCAGCTCTATTCCATGCTTCTTATTCCAGACGTCTCCCAGCCCTATGGATCACATTCTGAGGATCTCCTTCTCTCCCTCTACTTCTTCCACCTCTCTGTAGCCCACTACAGAACACCCTGCACATACTGGACCCATTTCCTCAATTTTACTCACTGGACAACCAACATCAGTCGATCCACCAATACCTATATTCATCACATCACATGTCCCTCACTGTCATTAAGTATATTCATCAAAACAATGACTGGATGGACCAGAATTTTCTCCGAGTTAATCCAGACAAGACAGAAGTGATTGTTTTTGGCCCCAAAAATGAAATCAGCAATTGTTTTGACTCCATGTCAGTGAAAGCTACAAATGAAGCCAGAAATCTTGGTGTACAGTAATTACTGACTCAGACCTAAATTTTAACAGCCATTTAAAAGCTGTTACTAACCATTTAAAAGCTGTAACTATTACCCTTGATCAACATAACTCGAATTAAGGGGTTTCTGTCTCAACAAGACAAAGAAAAACGCCTACTGAAAACTTCCATTTTCAGTTGGCGAGATTACAGTAATGATGTCTTTAAAGGTTTTTACAAAAAAATCAATCAGGCTGCTGCAGTTAATCCAAAATGCTCCCACCAGAGTCCTTACAAATACTAGGACACTGGACTACATCACACCAGTCCTCAAATCACCTCACTGGCTTCCTGTGAGCCAGGAAGCTACTGGTCAACAAATCTCTGAATGGTCTTTGACCAAAATGCATGAAAGATGTATTTGTTCCAAATGAAGCATCCAGACCCCTTAGGTCCTCTGTGTATTCCCAAAACCAGAATCAAACAAAGTGAAGCAGCATTTAGTAATTATGCTCTTCACTTGTGGAAGAAACTCCCAGACTACCTGAGGTCTGCTCAAACTATCAGTTCATCTAAATAAGGGCTAAAAACATTATTACATTCCGTGTCAAAGTGGTGATGTATTATCATTGTCAGTGTTTGTGTGTTCATTCGTTTGTTCATTCATGCATGTGTGTGTGTGTGTGTTTGTTTGTTTGTTTGTTCGTTTGTTTGTCCACCATATATTTTTGCAACCGTTGCAGATAGAAAGATGAAACAAAAAGCACATTACTCCGGTGGCAAAGGGGATGAAAATGAGATGATGACCTTGACTTTGAGAAAACTAGGTCAAGGTCAAATTTCAACTTTTGTACACTCAGGAACCGGATAAGATAGAAAGACGAGGGAGAAGGCCAGTATGAGTAAGACCATAGATCAAAGTTAGTGCTTTGATCTACCTTTGCACTAGCTTTGACTTATGGTCAAAACTAGTACATAGCTTTGACCTACCCTGAAAGGTCAAGCTATACACTTGTCAGGTACTACTTTCAGGGTACCCTGACCTACCCTGAAAGTAGGTCTGGGTAAGTCGCAGGATGTTGCAGTCTCTTATTGCCTTGTTGACACTTTAACTATTTCATTCACTTATTTTTATCTCCATTTTTGTCTTTTAGATGTTCCTTTATCATAATAATTCTAATGGCTTTTCTCAACTTAATGTATTTCATTACCTCTATTAAGCACTTTGAATTATCTGTGCATGAACTGTGCTATACAAATAAACTTTCCTTGCTTTGTCTTCCCTCAGTCTGGAACTGGCAAGGGTTTTGAATTTGTGGAAAAACTTCTGCATCGTCCTTGTACCTAAGAAGGGATACCCCACTGAGCTCAATCATTGTGGACTGGCCACTAACCTCCCAAATGATGAAGACAGTAGAATGACTGGTCTTGGAGCTCATGTGTCCTCAGGTGAGGGTTGCTTATTAGGCTCCGATCGGGCTGTCCTGTACCTTCACCACTGTGTGCTTTTCTACCTGGACATTGGGGGATGTGCTGTTACAATGCTCTTTTCTGACTTCTAGGATGCCCTTAACATCCTCCAGCCAAGGCTCCTGAAGGAGAAACTGGCTTCCATGGTTGTGGACCCTCACCTCGTGAGCCGGATCACCAACTATCTGACAGACAGATCCCAGTATGTTCATATTAGGGCCTGTTTGTCATCAGTGGTGACCAGCAGCACGATGGCTCCTCAAGAAACTGCTCTCTCCCTTTCTCTTCACCCTCTACACCACGGACTTCTAATATAACTCCGATACAGGCCACATGTAGATATTCTTGGACAATACTAAGAATGTGGCATTCAACAGGGAGGGTGAGGAGGGGGAGTACAGGAGAGTGGAGTCAACAGAATGAGCTTGCACTATCTCCAAGACAAAGAAGACAATCAGCAGGCCAGTATCATATATTTGACATCATCTGGCTTGTTGCTCATAAATTAAATGCTATTTTTGCCCTTATGATGTGAACCTGTAGTCATTTGTTTTTATGAAATAACTGAGAGGGTTCCCTAATGTGTCCATTCTGATTTACAAATAAAATATAACTCATTTACTAAAAGCATTCCCTATTGCCATTACTCAAAGCATTTACATGTAGCATAATTACTCACCTAATATTATCTAATATTCATTAAGTGATGATCATTTTTAACTGTAAGAAAAAACATGTTTGTTTAATCAAATTGTATAGATTGTTTTTAATCTTTTTTTGTAACACTTAAATCTTAAAGTAACGTGAAAAGAAATAGTTTTTCGCCATGGCGTTATGAGATCTGGAATAATCTGTTACACCTGTTTTGTCTGTTACACTACGTCATAAATGGTAAATCTATTTATGGATCTGTTTTTCATCAATAAAATAATAGCCTCATTGCAGACTATTGACTATTTCTTATCAAAACAGGCAGATATTTTGCAAAAGACACAAATTATTCATTCAGTTTGCAAAATATACATTACTAATTCCACTGATACAGTCTTTGTCCCATTGAAGTACAATTAAATTACATTGCAGTTTAATGCTACATTGCCACAGGCAGACAGTTTAACCATTCCCTGATTTAACAGCAGCTGTACAGTACCATGTCTTTATGTCCCTATGTTATATTAAGCTTAGTCATACTGTACATGCAAAAGAAAAATCAATCATGCCAGTTCCACTTTAGAAGTGTTGCCTCTAAAGAAAAATGGCAGCACTTTTCATTTTAGTGCATGTCCCCAACATGTTGTCTTCTAGTGCCTCTGCTGCTCATTTGAATCTAAAAGAACAAGGAAAGAAAAATAACTGAGTTTTAGCCAGTCACAAAGGCCACTAAAGGAAAACATACAAGACTGATTTCTACCAAACCAAATTAGTAACCTGCTCAAAATCAGTGCTGGTATGTTTATACATTATCTTTATTGGTAATCTATTCTTAACTTTTTTAACTTAACCTTCATCCAAATAACCACTGTTGAATCCCAACTGTAGAATCGTGCAATATTTTTTCTGGGAAACTGCCAGACAACCCATTATACTGATATATTCAGGTCTGATTGGTTGGGCTTTGTAGGCCAGTCCCAGAACAATGGCACAAGGCAGAGGTGGTTTGGGTACCTAACAGCGACACGATACAACTCCCAAGGGGAAGGAGAGGCAGAAGTTGGTGCAGGAGGACCTGCGAACTTCAATCAAGGAAGAGCCAAACAGCAGAGCAGTGGCCATGCAGCAGCTGGGAGCCTGGGTGAGGTGGGAACAGGTGATGGAGTGTTTCTTCATCTGGAAAGATATAACCTCACTGACTTGAATGACACGCTAACATGCTTCGTTGTAATCAAAAGTCTGACACTCCACTTTATGTTTGATTCCTCTGTTTTCTCAGTTTTCTCCATTCAGTTTCTCAGTTAATTTGACCAATAGTTAACATCAAACAGCAAAGCATTCAGAGTTCAGTGTTCAGCAGTCAAAATACTGTTAACGCTTCCAGGCAGAAACCTAACCCGATCAATATTAAGCCCACATAGCATTAAACCCCTAACCCCATGCACATTGCAAATTTTCTACCTGCTCAGAAGTTTGTAGAGATGTGGATGAAAGGACGTGACGTTGCAGAAGATGCGCCAACAGCAAAGCCAAGAAAGCCACATGAAGTCCAACATCAGAGCAAACTGTTCACTTAGTCTTATAGTTATTATAGTATTATGTTATTATAATTATTTTGATATGACATTTGAATCTTAATCTATGGGGTTTTAATGTTAAGTTTGACCGACTTTTTGCAATTGAATAATACACATACATGAATAACACATGTGAATAACACACACATACACTCATATACTGTATATATTGAGTCACAACCTTGTATCTCTGACAAGTGACCTGATGAAAAGCCTTAATTATTTCTTAATGAAATTTTAATTACATTTTATGGGTTTTAATGTGCCTTAAATACACACGAAAGCTAAAAAAAAAAATGAGAGAGATGCATGTAATAAATGAAGAACTGGGATTGCTAGCTTCTCACCCATTAGCAGGGATGCGTTCATTCTGCATTTGACAGTGAATAATGAAATAATAGCAACATGATTACCAAGGCATAGCAATTAACAGAGTTGGCTTATGTGTCATTATAATAATTATTAGTTTCAGTAACAGTCACAGTTTATTGTTAGTGCAAAATTGGTTATCATGGGTCAGTTCAAAGTGGCTTTCTTAAATAAAAACCATGCCTTACCAGCTAACTAAAAAATGTAAATATTTAAATAGGACATACTTTTAAATGGCATTATAAAACATTAATGACATAACATTTATCTAGATTAGTAAATTCTTTTCTGAAATAGATCTATTCTTAATAACTCCTTCCACATTCTGAACTGTACTGCATATTTTCTAGTTTAAGTGCTATAAGCAATTATTCAAGTTTACCACAGACATTTTAACATTTCTGCTTGGCACCATAGACAGAGGAATGATTAACAATTGGTTCATCAGTTTTGCTCCATACATTACTTAAATAACCCCTGTTGCACTGATTAATTGCTCTCCTTAAATTGTGATCACTCATGCTCATACATAAGGGGGTATTAATCTAAAGAGATTTGCCTCGACATTTGTTATTAGCATGTGCTTTTCCATTTTCTCCTCTACCATCGAAAGGCTGGAGATCTATCCTCTATCACTGTGATCACTGAGCCTTAAAAAAAGAAAATTATCATATTCAAAGTCTCAAAGGTTTTGTGCATCAATTAAAACAAAGAAGTGAGTGTTTGTTAAATGATAGTGAATGCTGTGCTACTAGCATAAAGTTTTGTTTTCCAAAGTCTAAACATCTGTTATTACTTGAACTTCTGCACAAATGTCAAGTATGCAAATGTAAAGCTATTCTATGGAGGCTCCGTTCTGCAAGGTTAAGAGATATCATGTTTGTGTAGTTCTTTACTTGTACACAGGATACAATATGAAGAGTCATGCATTACCATTTCTGCAAATCATTCTAGCACATACAGTACAGTACAGCTACAGTAATGTAACCACAAGAAGGCACAAGCCAGTATCTTATGGTGCCGGTCCCAGGCCCGGATAAATACAGAGGGTTGTGTCAGGAAGGGCATCCGACATAAAACTTTTGCCATATCAAACATGCAAATCAGACCTATGACTTCCATCGGTCGAGGCCCGGGTTAACAACGACCACCATCGGTGCTGTTCACCTACAGGGTGCTGGTGGAAATTGGAATACTGTTGGTCGAAGAAGGAGGGTAGGAAAGTGTGTTCGTGGGAAGAGAGGAATGGCAAGAGTATAGGACTGAGAGTATGGACGTTGAATGTTGGAACTATGACTGGAAAAGGTAGAGAGTTGCTTGACATGATGCAAAGGAGGAAGGTAGACATACTGTGTGTCCAGGAAACCAGGTGGAAAGGTAGCAAGGCTAGGAGTTTAGGAGCAGGCTTCAAGTTGTTCTACCATGGTGTAGATAGGAAGAGAAATGGAGTAGAAGTTATCTTGAAGGAGGAGTTTGTTAGGAATGTCCTTGAGGTAAAAAGAGAATCAGAGTGATGAATCTGAAACTAGAAATCGTAGGTGTGATGTTCAATGTTGGTGGTGGGTATGCTCCACAGGTAGGATGTGAGCTGGAGAAGGAGAAATTCTGGTTGGACTTTGATGAAGTGATGCAGAGCATACCTAGAAGTTAGGGAGTTGTCATTGGTTGACATGATGCACCTCATATTTGACAAAGTCTTGGTTGACCCCATGCCATACACAAACGAGATGTTGGCCATTCCTGCCCCAGAGAATGTGTCTGCCCAGCATGAGGCTGGAATGACGACCTGATTGTGCATTCTAAGTGACCCCAGCTACAGCTCACAAAATTGCTATAGGTGAGATGTGTGCAATGTCTACAGAAAAAGGATGCAGTTACTTTTTCAGAACATTATTATTCATATGGATGACAATTGTTTTTAATGTTGATGGCGTGATAGGATGGTCTTGTGTTTTCATTATTCCTATTGTCTTACTTTTGTTTTTGGGCACAATGTTTTATGTAAATAAATGCTTGTATGGGTCTACAAAAATGGCTCTTGAAAACAAAAAATATATCAATATCTGTTTATAAAAAAGACAGAAATCAAGAAGTCACATATACAATAAATTAAAATTCATCGTACTTGAAAAATTATGCCTGCTGAAGAAAAATAAGACATAACTATGGTTTTTATTTGACATTTTTCAAAGAAAAGGCCCATATTCAGCACTACATACCTGACCAGCATTCCGCAAGGAGTACACAATGAGTCACATGAGTTCAAATCCAGGATGGTCAGCAATACATGGACCCTCATAAACCTCCTGTAAACAGCTCCTAACCAACAGTGAATAACATACATTAACAGTGTTCTTGTTTATTTAGTGTTCTTCGACGCACATTTTCGACAGGGACGCACAATCATCAGTGCGTTCCTGGGACGCGACCTTTAAATATTTGCAATAAAAAAATAGATGGTCCCTTTTTCCACGATATAATATTGGAAAAAAATGCAAAACAAAAATATTCACAATTTATCAATTTCTCCACTTAAATTTCAAACCCAGAAACTGCCATTATTTTTATCTTTATCTTGATGTAAAATGAACTCTGCATTGAAGCTCATAATTTATAATACTAGAATTCAATTCATACTAGTACATACAGAGTTCATACACTACATACAGTATGTCAGATTCAAAGCTCAGCTGAATCATCAATTTATTTTACTGAGGAAAACATATGTCATTTGAACATTTCAGGTCAAAATACTGCAGGAACTTGACACTTAAATAAATGTAAAATCTATGTCTTGAATTGTGGCTCCTTGGGTGATCGAGTTTTGCACATCACTCAGCATATCTGTATCTCTCCAGCAGAGCAAAATGTAGGCGGAAACAGTATTATTAGTGAAAACTTGATCTTGAAAGAATACTTCCATGTAGCTAAAATTAAATTGAGTTGTAAACTGTCAAGGTCATGTTTACTTTCTTTCTGAGAGAAAATAGCAATCCCCCAAAACATATATTTTCTTTCTTCAGTTTCTGAAAATGCAGGTTAAACATGCAAGATGTAATGTCTAAATTCTTTTGTGCTGGAAGCAGTAGTTGTGAATTTTCACTAGTCAGACAAGTAATTTCTCCTGACCAATACCATTTATGATATCTGATGATATCACTGACTTCCTCGTGTCATTCTTCAGCAGAAAGAAAATGAAGATAACATATTTAAAGTTCCCATATTATATATTTTTTAATTAATTTCACACGGCTCCCAGACGCCCACCTACACTGTATTAGATAAATATTGCCCCAAACTGATTCCTGGTCCTGAATTTCCAGTCATGAAGTTGCTAAAATGAGCTTGGCAGAAAACAGGCTGTTTGTCTGCGCTGGCCCTTATATATTAATGAGCTCCTTCTGTCAACACCTGCTACACTCCCATGTTGATAAACTTATGACTGACAGCTACTTTTAAAAAAAAAAACTTTACTATTTATTAAAATATTATTTTTCTCTTATTTTTCATTACATAACGGTTCATTTTTCTACCGTAATCATGGAGGTACTTTCACTCTCAGCTCATAACAATTCTTTGGCTTATTGTATAAACACAAGATCAGCTGATGCAGCTGAAGTCCATCCACATTTTTTTTTTTTCAAGATCGACAGCCTTACCGAAGGAATTGTGGAGAAAAACCCACCAGAAATCAACAGAGGAGAGAGGAGACAGACAGTCATGTAGTGAGAGATCACTGGCTGACAAGATGGAGAAGTTAACCAGGACATGTCTGGAATCAAAGACTGTTGTGCTTCAATGAAACATTGATACACATGGACATCTTGGATAACTACATTTACATTTAGGGCTTCCAAACCGTATGTGCAAACAGGGATGGTGAGAGAAAAGGTGTAGGTCTTGTCTTGTTCTCATGAACTACATTGAACTGTTGGTTGTCAGGCTTTGTCCCTATATTACTTCCACCTACGAACACTACATCACAGTGAGGAGGAGGACAAATGGAAGATAGGACACTAAAAACTGTCAATACCTATATATACATTATTATCTTCTTATCTAATCTCTATTACAATAGAGAATAGATAATTTTTTTTTTTTTAAATGGTACCTGGCACAGTGGTAGAGCGGGTGGTAGAAGGATCGTCCAATGTTCCAAGATCGGCAGTTCAATTCCCGCTCCCGCCCAAAAACACCTGGAGTGTGAGCTGACAGTGGGAGGTGTCAGCTCACCTCTGGACCAAGGCGCTGTCCCCCCATGTCCCCCTATGCTCATTTGGGTGTACCAGGCAGCAGCTGCCTGCCACTCTACCGCCCCCTGCATGAGTACGGGCACCTTGTGTGCATGTGTGTTACCGCGAGTTAAACAAATTCAATTAATTTATTGTAATTTACTGCACTTAACCATGCATCAAATAAGGCCTTAAACTGGTGACTTTGAAAACAGCTTAGTTAAGTGAAAAGATCCTTGCAGCTTCATCTCTCGGTCTAGCCAATATTAGACACATTATGCACATACTGGCAGGGAGAGCAGGGACAGTATTGATTAGTAATGGACCCCGGGCATCTGCACTATTCATTTTCAGATAAGATAAAAACCAAACAAGTCCTTCTCCAATGACTAAAGTTAATAAGACATCTACAGGGGATGCACACACACACACACACACACACACCTACACACACACACACACACACACACACTTCACAAAAATGTACTGATAAGTTTTTAATGAACAGGACAGGTAGTAGCAACTTACTGGGTATCAATTGGTACATAAAGAATATGAAATCAGCTATGTTGGTGTACAGTTATAGTTGGTACACAAAACTAAACAAAACAAAACAAAAAAAACAACAGTTACACTGGGTTACACTGAGCCAAGTTAACTTTAGTTTGGAAGCTGAAATCATAAAACTGACTACAAATTCTGTGTTTTGCCGACAGAGAACCAACAGACCAAGATTATTTTGTCTGAAAGATAAATCAAGCCTCACAATTTGCATTTGACTTTATCATTGACAAAACAAGAATAATAACTGAAAATACACCATTTTTATCAATTTGCTTCGTCTGAAACCTTCTGTAGGTTGTGTTTGCATAGCATATGCAAAAGAGAAAACTGTTTTGCATATGATATGCAAATTGACAAATCTAAGGTCAGGAATTGTCATGGATAGTAATTTTGAATGAGGTACAAACAGATACTGTTGTGTTACTGAAACTTATTAGAAGTAAAAAAATTAGGATAGGGTTGAAATACAGTAAGCAACAATACTGTGCTAAAGTAATACCATATGTTATTCTGAAAATCATTCAGTTGTTATAGCTTCACGATAGAAGTCATTAAAGCAGACCTTTGGAGGAACATGGACACAGTGAAAAGACATTTACGATTGTCATAAACAGTTGCATTGTCAAGTAATATTTTAAAGCAGTAACTTGTCAAGGAGATATATGACAGGAAAACTGCTAACGTGATCCAAATGGCCTTCAGTTTAACCTTGCTTATCCCCTCTGTCTACTTGACAGAGGGCTATACTGTTTTTGAAAAATATAAATCTGTTAAACTTGACCACATATCACACAATTTAATGGTGAACTCATTAAGAATCTGTTGGAGCAAGAATCCAGCGTCAACAATTATCCCAGACTGGAGTATTGTGAACTTTAACCTTAAAAAAGCCACAAAGTAAATTGAACTCCACACAAATCAATGTCAGATGACAGCAGCCACCTGTGAATTTGAGTTTACTCTGACTTTTTTTTTTTTTTATTATTCATTGAGAAAGTTTGATTTTGAATTCTGAAGAGAACCGGTTCACTTCATGAGGTCATATTCAGCAGTAAGTTTTGGAAAAACCATTAGTCATACAGATCTGAGATTTAAGTGAGTAAAGCAATTGTTTAATTATTTAAATGTATTTTTATTTATGATGATCACTGTAAGTCATAATGGTTGAGCAGTGGTTGAGCAAAGTTACAGATTGAAGGAATTTGTGTTCAAGTTGTTTATATTCTATTGTAAATCATTTTGTCACATGGGTGGAATTCACAGATAACTGAAGCTGAAAAAAACCCAGCAAATACATTAATCAACATATACTGCACTGTATGGGCAAGAATCTTCTTCTCCTTTCGCCTTTTCCCTTCTGGGGTTGCCACAGCGAATCAATTGCCTCCATCTAACCCTGTCTTTTGTCTTCCTGCCTGGCACTTCAAAACTCAGCATCTTTTTACCAATATATTCACTATCTCTCCTCTGGACATGTCCAAACCAAATCAGTCTGGCCCTCTCCAAAACCTCTAACATGTGCTGTCCCTCTGACGTACTCATTCCTGATCCTATCCTTCCTGGTCACTCCCAAAGAGAACCTCAGCATCTTCATCTCTGCTACCTCCAGCTATGTGTCCTGTCTTTTCCTCTGTGACACTGTCTCTAGACCAAACAACATTGCTGGTCTCTCACCAGTTTTGTACACCTTTCCTTTCGTTCTAGCTGACATTCCTCTATCACACATCACACCTGATACTTTCCTGATACTGTTCCATCCTGCAGGACACGTTTCTTCACCTCTTTTCCACGCTCTCAGTTACTTTGGACTGTTGACCCTAATTACTTAATATCCTCCACCTTCTTGATCTCTTCTCCCTGTAATCTCACTCTTCCACTTGGGTCCCTCTTATTCACACACATGTACTCACATGTGTCTTACTGCGGCTAACCTTCATTCCTCTCCTTTCCAGGACAAACCTCCACCTTTCTAGCTTCTCCTCCACCTGTTCCCTGCTTTCACTACAGATCACAATGTCATCTGCAAACATTATAGTCCTTGGAGATTCCTGTCTAACCTAGTCTGTCAGCCTGTCCATCACCATAGCAAACAAGAAGGGGCTCAGAGTTGATCCCTGATTCAGTTCCACCTTCACCTTGAACTCCTCTGTCACACCTACAGCACACCTCACCTCTGTCTTGCAGTCCTTCACTGCTCTAACATGCAGTACTTCTCTGCCACTCCAGACTTCCTCATACAATACCACAGTTCCTCTCTGGGCACCCTGTCATAAGCTTTCTCCAGATTTACAAAAACACAATGCAGCTCCGTTTGGCCTTCTCTGTACTTCGTTATCAACATCCTCAAAGCAAATACTGCATCTGTAGTACTCTTTTTTGGTATGAAACCATACTGCTGCTCACAAATGCTTACTTCTGCCCTTATTCTAGCTTCAACTACTCTTTCCCATAACTTCATGGTATGACTCATCAGCTTGATTCCTCTGTAGTTGCCATAACTCTGCACATCTCCCTTGTTCTTAAAAATGGGCACCAGCACACTTCTCCTCCATTCCTCAGGCATCTTCTCACTATCTGAGATCCAGTTGAACAACCCAGTCAGAAACTCTACTGCCACCTCTCCTAGACACTTCCAAACCTCCACAGGTATATCATCTGGACCGACTGCCTTTCCACTCTTCATCCTCTTCAATGCCCTCCTCACTTCATCCTGACTAATCTTTGCTACTTCCTGGTCCACAGCAGTCACCTCTACTAGTCTTCGTTCTCTCATTTTCCACGTTCATCAACTCTTCAAAGTACTCTTTCCATCTTCCAACTACACTACTGGCACCTGTCAATAGACTTCCATCCCTATCCTTAATCACCCTAACCTGCTGCACGTCCTTCCCATCTCTGTCTCTCTATCTTGCCAACCTTTATAGATCACTCTCTCTCTCCTTACTGTCTGACCTAGCATACAAGTCATCAAAAGCCCCTTTTTTGGTTTTGCTACCTCTACCTTCACCTTACGCATAATCTCCCTGTACTCCTGTCTACTCTCCTCAGTCCTCTCAGTGTCCCACTTCTTCTTAGCTAACCTCTTTTTCTCTATACATTCCTGTACCCCCTCATTCCACCACCAAGTCTCCTTATCTAATTTCCTTCCAGATAACACACCAAGTACTCTCCTACCTGTCTCCCTGATCACATTAGCTGTAGCTGTCCGATCATCTGGAAGCTCCTCCTAGCCACCCAGAGCCTGCCTTAACTCCATCCTAAAAGTCATGCAAAACTCTTCCTTTTTCAGCTTCCACCATTTCGTCTTCTGCTCTGCCTTTGCCCTCTTGATCTTCCTCACCACCAGAGTCATCCTACACACCACTATCCTATGCTGTTTGGCTACACTCTCGCCTACCACTACTTTGCAGTCACTGATCTCCTTCAGATTACACCGTCTACACAAGATGTAGTCTACCTTTGTGCTCCTACCACCACTCTTATAGGTCACCCTATGTTCCTGCCTCTTCTGGAAAAAAGTTTTCACTATAGCCATTTCCATCCTTTTTGCAAAGTCAACTACCATCTGTCCTTCTACGTTCCTCTCCTGGATACCAAACCTGCCCATCACCTCCTCATCACCTCTGTTTCCTGCACCAACATGTCCATTGAAGTCTGCACCAATGACAACTCTCTCACTTCTCAGTATGCTCTGCATTACTTCATCAAAGTCCACCCAGAATTTCTCCTTCTCCTCCAGCTCACATCCTACCTGTGGAGCACACCCACTAACAACATTAACCATCACACCTTCGATTTCTAGTTTCAGACTCATCACTCTATCTGACACTCTTTTTTACCTCGGGGACATTCCTAACAAACTCCTCCTTCAAGATAATTCCTACTCCATTTCTCTTACTATCTACACCATGGTAGAACAACTTGAACCCTGCTCCTAAACTCCTAGCCTTGCTACCTTTCCACCTGGTCTCCTGGACACACAGTATGTCTACCTTCCTCCTTTGCATCATGTCAAGCAACTGTCTACCTTCTCCAGTCATAGTTCCAACATTCAACGTCCCTACTCTCAGTCCTATACTCTTGGCGTTCCTCTTCTTTCTCTTCCTACGATCAAACTTTCCTCCTGTCTTTCTTCGACGAACAGTAGTCCAATCTCCACCGGCAACCTGTAGGTCAACAGCACCGATGGTGGTCGTTGTTAACCCGGGCCTCGACCGATCTGGTGTGGAAGTCATAGGTCTGATTCGCATGTTTGATTTGGCAAAGGTTTTACATCGGATGCCCTTCCTGATGCAACCCTCTATTTATCCGGGCTTGGGACCGGCACAATAAGACACTGGCTTGTGTCCTCATGTGGCTACATTATAACTTACACCATATTGTTCATATGATTCCTTCTGGCAGATGCACCGTGATCGGTTGGGTGCCGTGATTGGTTGGGCGCTTGATTGACAGGTAGTGGGTGGAGTTAAAAAGCTTGACAGCGTGAAGTTTTCAACAGAGCTTACTCAAATATATAGGTGGGGAGATATATATGTATATATAAGTCTATCTGGCATTTATATATGAGATGTAGCCTGATTGGGGATGGGAAGCTGGTGTCTGCAGCAGCACAGGTGACAGGAATGAGTGGATAAATGGGTTTACTTTAATTTCTATTGTCCCTAAATTGAGTTTTTTATATATATTTTATGTCTATGCACTTTTTCAAAAGTGTACACAATAGTCCTGTCTAATGTATTATTTCTTCATTTCTTATTTCTTTGCCATTTTCCCATATGTATATTACAATGTGCAAGCACATTTAGAACAATCAAAAAGCCAGACTAATTTCTTGAATGTACACACGCATATATTTCATCAAGCTGAATTCGATTTTGTTTTTGCAGAATGACAGCTACCAATTAGGCTGTAAAGCTTTGTCATTTAACATTAAATTCTTGCTATTTCTTTCTCTCTAAATCAGCTGAGTGCAGGTTCTGTGATGATTAAGACTGAGAGGGACTGTTCACTGGAGACCATGCACACACACTGCCACCACAGCCACCTGCTTATCATGAACGAAGTCTTTGTGATTGACACAACTATCTTATTTGCCTTCCCGTCACGACCAGCGAACGCCATGGCCAAAAAGCAGTGACCTAGTCTGTTTGATGAGAGCCAATAATAACCTTGATTTTGAAGTGGTCCCAGAGAGGAGTTTTAAATTTCGGTTGGAGTTGCAAGTCACCTCAATTAAATTTGCTCCCAGCGGCAAAGTCCAGTCAGCAACACTGACATCCTGTTTAGCACATATGAAATAGTGGTATACAGTTTACTAGCCCTTCACCTTCTTAATGACCCTTTTCTATTTCTGTAGAGTTTTTGGAAACTGTCCATTCCATGTGCATTCTTAAAAAATGTGCTTCACATTTGCAAAAGACAGACGTTTCAATGGTGAGCAAAGAACTGCTACCATACCAAGCTAATTGGCATATTATGAATCACCTGTGCAGTCATTTCAGAAAATTACACATTTCAAATATTATCAACTCTGCTCTTCTAAATATTAGGATTATTTTCATGTACGTAATGTCCTGTTCTCCAAATTACAAAATTTGTGCGAACAATCCTCCAAATATATTTCTGCTCCTGAGACCAAAAATTGAAATCTTCATGTTGACACATAATAAGAGCTTTTTTATTATTATAATCACATTAAATTTAGAAGTGTACTACAGGCCCCACATCATGCAACATCCACTTCTATTCATGTACAATCTGTATTTTGTGTTTGAATGGTAAACCAATTCAAAATAATCACTTTGTTTTGCATTGTAGTTACTGCGCTGTTTTGTTGCTTTGTTTGTTGCAGGAAAGTGAAGGCTTTGAGTGCAGCTGCAGGCTAGCATGTTGACAGCTGTATGCTAATGGCCTTGTTTGTTGTGACATTGAAATCAAAGCAAGTCTTATTCTGGTCAGTGCTTGCCTTAAAGCTGTCAGTTTAAGGAAAAAGGTGAAGAGAGCAAGAAAAATGAATTGCTATTGTTATTGATAAATAAGCTCAAGGGTTGTGTCCTTAAGATCCATGCTAAAAAAGATTTTTTGTTACAACCAGTCTAGACAAAAACAAACGAAAAGGTCTGATCAAGTAATAATTATTCTGGTAATTAATCATGGTAAAATATCACATTTTGTGGAAAAAGAATCAAGTTCATTCATAATATTATGTCTGTCTGTTTTAGTTTCTGTCATTTTGTCTTACTGAGTTTCTGTTGTCTGTCCGTATTTAATCCGCCTACCATAAAAGCCATTCATCTGATTTACTTCATAATCATCATGAGTTGCTGGATGCCAAAGGAAATCAACTTTATTACAGTGTAGATGTAATATGTAATTATAATATGTTTAAAATGAACATAAACAGTGCTTTGTGCTGAAAAAGAGATTTATTGAAATAAGTGACGTTATCAATCAAGGCAATGGCACAGTGCCAAAATGGCTGTTCCAAGTCCAGAACGCCACATTATTTTATGTGGCCTGCGAGGACATAAAAGGTCAGTGTCTAATAATAAGTAGGTCAAAACTTTGATCAAAACTACATTTCCCACAATGCAGTAATTAAGCCCATTTTAACATTGACAAAAACATTTTGAATAAAGTTCATGTCATAACTTGCGTTTGATGTTATTTTTCTTCATTCACTTGAATAGTTTGATCCTTGATTGATGTGGTTCTGTGGGTTTTGTAACCTGACAAATTAAAGGGATTTATGTTATAACAGAGACACTAACAATCATTTTTTTCTGTGTAAGTGTAATGTTTGTTACTTGAGTAAGTAATAAATTCAGAATTATTTATCATTAAGCAATAGCTACATTTATTTTACATTACATTGAGTTAGTAACATTTTTAAGTTATATCATTTATAAGTTACAGAAAATTAATGTTATTTATTACAACGTGAGCTCTGCAAATTGGAAATGTTTCAACATAGCATGATACATCAGGATATCAATGCATATTTCCTGTTTAGAGAAATGTTTTTAGCAGGATATCATTTTATATTTTTCACATTAATGGACACCACATGTACTGCATAAGAAAAAATACTGACAGCCTTTACGAATTCTTTACAATGAGTTGAGATACACTGAACTTTTAATAAGCAGAGGAAGAGATCCTTCTGCAGAAGAGAGGACAAGACTTCAAAACTAAGTCCAGAGTGAAAAATTCTGACCTTTGTCTGATCTGTACTCAACACATCCTATTGCCACAAGTCGGTTTTACCACTGGATGTCCCCTATCGCATTACCAGCATAATATTATCACATACAAAGCCACAGGCCAAATAAACAGCCCAATCTGAAAAGGAATTTTTTAGAACAGATTCTGCATTAGCATGGTAAATAAAGACAAGTTGCCTCAACTGGTGCTGCAAAAGAAGTCTCCATTCACTATATTTTTCTTTTGAATGTTCTTTCCACTTGTCTTGATGCTTAACTTTGCATTCTTTACTGCAGACTTTCTCTTTGAATCTGTTTCGCTGCTTGTTCCTTTTGTCTTTGTCATTCTCCTTCAATTCCCCATTTTCTTTATCTGCGTCTCTCCTCTCTCTTCCTCTTCAATCTATGTAGACTGTGTGATATGTAAATCCACAGACAGCTGCTCTGGTTCTCAGAGTTTTGATTCAACAGTCAACGTAATTAACGACAAGTGCGATCTGTGACTCATCCCAAACTAGGTAAGAGCAACTCAGTCAGCCAATATGCATTCTCCTTTCTGTCACCGTGGTCCCTTCTGTCTCTCTTGAACACACAGACATATTTTACACGATAGTTACTGAGAAATGCTTCCGCACCTCCTTCCACACCTGCGAATGAGGAGACCAACCTTCTTTGTCTAGGTCTTCCTTCATGATTTCACCATGTCACTTTCCACATTTTCTTCTTTCACCTCTCCTCCCAATGGTCAACTCTACACAGCAGTAACTCCTCTGCTGTCCTGCCCTCTTTCTCCCAAAGACTCCTTATCTCTTCAAAGGGGATATCAATTAACATTGGAAAGTGGGACCTTAATGCCCCTCGAGAATTAATGCATAACATCTTAAGCCACAGAGACAGGGTCCAATGAGCTCATTTTTTCCCTTCCTTGTGTCTTAGTCTTACCATTGCTATATCATAAAAGAAATTATTCATTTCTACTTCCTGGGTCTGAGCCACTTTCTGTTTATTCACAGGCAGTAGTTCTTTAGTGACATTTTTATTATCTCGGTATGTCTCTGCATACTTACTGCAGTATGCCACTTTTTTTTTTTTTTTAAAGAGCAAAAAACATATGTATGTTAGAAATACACAACGAAATTCCCCAAACTATGATACTTTTGTGAACCTATGCTAACCGAATATGTGCTTGGACTGGCATTTTCTAACTAGTTATACGATGAAACAAGCATGAATTACCCAGGATGTAATGCTATAGGTTTATTTCAGTTTATTTCACACTAATACACTAGAATGTCTAGACTTTCTAGTCTGTTACCAAAATGATAAAGCGAGAGGGACAGACATGAATCATTTCAGATGCCTATCCATTTTTCAGAATGTAACTCAAGTATTTACTTGAGTATTTGGCAATTCAATCCATAGTCAAGTTTTGTCTTGAAAACAAAAGCTTTTTCATACAGAGGCCTCAGAACATGCACCTGGAATTTGCGAACACCACTCTTCCATTATGGAGGTAGCAGCCTTTAATGGTTCTATCACACTGGGCCACTAAGACTTTTGCTTGCTACATTGTGTCTTGGTGTTCCGTCTTCTTTTTGTGTCCCGTTTTCCTGTGTTGATGCTGCACTGCTTCCCCCTCCTGAGACGTCTGATGGTGGACCAGAATTTCTTCGAAGCCATCTGGAAGTCGTCCTCCAAGGCCTCACCGAATTCCTCCCACGCCCGAGTTTTTGCCTCAGCAACAACCAAAGCTGCATTCCGCTTGGCCAGCCGGTACCCATCAGCTGCCTCAGGAGTCCCACAGGCCAAAAAGGCCTGATAGGACCAGCATCTTCCCCCACCATCGGAACCAACACAGCACCAGGTGGTGATTGGTTGACAGCTCCGCCCCTCTCTTCACCTGAGTGTCCAAGACATGCGGCCGCAGATCCGATGACACGACCACAAAGTCGATCATCGAACTGCGGCCCAGGGTGTCCTGGTGCCAAGTGCACGTATGGACACCCTTATGTCTGAACATGGTGTTCATTATGGACAGTCCGTGACGAGCACAGAAGTCCAATAACAGAACACCACTCGGGTTCTGATCGCGGGGGGCGTTTCTCCCAATCACACCCTTCCAGGTCTCACTGTCATTGCCCACGTGAGCATTGAAGTCCTGAAGCAGAACAATGGAGCCCCCAGTGGGAGCGCTCTCCAGCACCCCCTCCAAGGACTCCAAAAAGGGTGGGTACTCTAAACTGCTGTTTGGTGCATAAGCAACAACATAACAACAGTCAGGAATCGTCCCCCCACCCGAAGGCAGAGGGAGGCTACCCTCTCGTCCACTGGGGTGAACCCCAATGTACAGGCTCCAAGCCGGGGGGCCATAAGTATACCCACATCTGCTAGGTGTCTCTCAACATGTGCAACTCCAGAGTGGAAGACAGTCCAACATCGAGAGGACTGGTACCAGAGCCCAAGCTGTGTGTGGAGGTGAGCCCGACTATATCTAGTCGGAACTTCTCGACCTCACACACCAGCTCGGGCTCCTTCCCTGCCAGAGAGGTGACATTCCACGTCCCAAGAGCCAGCTTCTGTAGCCGGGGATCGGATCGCCAAGGTCCCCGCCTTCGGCCACTGCCCAGCTCACAATGCACCCAACCCCCTATGGCCCCTCCCACAGGTGGTGAGCCCATGGGAAGGGGGACCCACGTTGTCCTTTCGGGCTGCGCCCGACCGGGCCCCATGGGTGCAGGCCCGGCCACCAGGCGCTCGCCTTCGAGCCCCACCTCCAGGCCTGGCTCCAGAGGGGGGCCCCGGTGACCCGCGTCCGGGCAAGGGAAAACGTGGTCCATTGTTTGTGTTAATGATTAAGGGTCTCTGAGCCGTCCTTTGTCTGGTCCCTCACCTAGGACCTGTTTGTCATGGGTGACCCTGCCAGGGCCAGAAAGCCCCAGACAACTTTGCTCCTAGGATCATTGAGACACACAAACCCCTCCACCACGATAAGGTGACGACTCAAGGAGGGGATCAAACCAGTATATATATATGTGTATATATATATATATATATATATATATATATATATATATATATATATATATATATATATATATATATATATATATACACACACAGTATATATATATACTGTATATATACAATATATTATACATATACAGTGTGTGTGTATATATATATATATATATAAAAGAATAAAAGAATACACATCACTGGATAAATACAGTATAACCATTTAATTTATTTTTTCCATTTTCGATTTTTTGCTTTTATGATGGCAAGTGGCATTTCGTAAAATTTATATTCTGTTTCTTAAATGGACTATAACATGATGATCTGGCTGGAAAAGCTGAAAAAAAACCCAAAACAAAACTAAAGCCAGAGTTTAACTTTAGATCAATCCCATGTATTAACTGTCCCATGTGATAAGCTTTTTCTTAGCAGACAGAATGACTTATCATAGAGCAATACAGATGTCACCAATTAAATGAGCAATAACCACTGTATTTAAGTGTCCTATAAACAAGGATATTATGATAGTGTGGAAAACCACATAACACAATGACATTGAATGGAAATCAATCAATCAGTCAGTCAATCAGTCAATCAATTTGCATTTTTATAGCTAAAAATCTTAAAGTACTTTTGTGTCAGGAGGCTGTACACTCTGTGCACACATGCAATCCTCTGTCAGACCCTTGATTCAGGTGAGGAACAACTCCACAAACATAAAAAAAAAAAAAAAAAACAATGGAGAAAAAAATAAATCAATCTCAGGAAGAGCCTCAGAGGTGGGATCCTTTTTCCAAGGTGGGAAAATGAACAATAGAAGCCATGAAGACAAAGCAGTTAAACAAAATCACATATAATATGTATAAATTGTAAAATTATACAAAATATCTGATGACTTGGATGACCTCTACCTTCTGCAGTGGTAGTGTTGGAATAGCATTGTCTGTATCAAGGCATACAGAGAAAGAAAATATCAGAGAGGTGGAGATTCAGTATTAATTAATTATATTGATACGCTGCGCATTTTTGACTGTCATTTGTAAAATTGTGTTCATGAAAAGAGGGTTACTCGTTCCATCTCTCAAAAACATTCAGGAGTGAATTCAGGTGCTGTATTTGGAAAAAGAAATGACTGCTAAAGTATAAAAGTCTCTGCAGGCCGTCTCTGCATTATAACTGTTAGATGTAACCAACCCATGATTTATAACTTTTACATCCACTTGGCAAATTTTGTCCTCAAACTTTTAAAAAAATCTTCACCACTTTTTTTAAATCTCTTTTGTTAGTGGGGGCAGCAGTGGCTCAGTGGTAGAGCGGGTCGTCCAATGATCAGAAGATTGGCGGTTCAATTCCCGCTCCCACCCAGCCACCCTGGAGCGTGAGCTGACAGTGGGAGGTGTCAGCTCACCTCCTGAGCACTGCCGAGGCACCCTTGAGCAAGCCCACCCCCCCCTTACACACACACACACACACACACACACACACACACACACACACACACAAACACACACACACAAACACACACAAATTGCTCATTTGGGGCGCACCAAAGATGGAGCTGCCCGTCAATCTGCCTCCCACTTCTATCTACTGTATGCTTACAGGCTTCTTGTGTGTGTGCTTGGTTGTTTCAGGGGCCTGTACACTAACATATATGCATGTTTACCAACATACTAAACCATGAGTGAACAATAATTTCCCCAAAAGGGATTATTAAAGTGTATTTCATTTCACTTCATTTCAGTTGCTATGATATACAATACATTGTTGTTGTATTACAGCAACAGCGTATTGTATATTGTAGTAAAATATACAATACCAGTCTATATTGCGGGGGTTGAAGTTGAGACTATAGGCAGCTACACGGACCTCGGGCTGGTAAATGGAGACATACTGTGCTGTTCCAACAACCACCTCTGCAGGAAGGTCTAAAGAAGACCTTTCCTGAGGAGACTGTGATAAATTAACAACTGCAGGAAGCTCCTATATTCCATTAGTCTGTGATAGCCAGCATCCTGTTTTATGTTGTGATGTTCTATGGGGGCAGTTTCTCAAAAGACTTCTTCAGTCTGGACAAACTGATGAGGCAAACTGGCTTTGGGGCTGACATGAAACTGGACTCCCTGGTGACAGTGGCAGAAAGGAGGACACTGAACAAACTGCTGACTGTTGTGGACGATGCCAGCCATTTCTGCAAACTGTGGTCTGCAACAATACAAGTCAGATCAGACCGCTGCTCCTGAGGAGCAACACCAACAGACTGAAAAATTCCTTTGTCCCCCATACAGGCAAACTGTAGGACTCCACAGTAGGATGGGGACTGTAGAAGTGTAGGTATTTATTACTTTTCTTTCCTTTGGAAATTACTGTTGCGACTTGCATACGTATGTAGTATATATATATATATATATTCATCCATCCATCCATTTTTTTTCCCGATTTATCTGCCGCAGCGGGTGACGGGGAGCTGGAAACTATTTCAGCTTGCATAGGACGTGAGGTGGGGGGACACTCCGGGCATGACACCAGTGCGCCACGGAGCTAGTATATATAGGAAAACATAAATGGATTTATGTACACTTCATTTGTTTTTTTGCAATTCTGTACACTGCATTTTGTATGCTTGCACCACTTTCTATCTATCTAGCTATCTATCTGTCTGTCTGTCTGTGTCTGCCTGTCTAAAGTAAATGGAAATAGCGGTTGAATTTTAGAGGGATCAGGTCAACCCAGGAGGTCTCTTGTGTTACTGCATGTAATTAACAGTTCATCTGATGTAGAAATCATAGAGCTCAAAGTCCTCAAGATTAATTATTTTACCTCAGTTGAAACATACAATCATTATTTTCTTACACCTTCAAAACCACAACAAGGTGACTTGTGTTTTAAGGTTAAATTAGGTGTCTTTTTTATATGGTGTCAGGGTTTAAAGTTCAACAGGGAAATTATACAATCAATTTCTAAATGTAGACACGGTTGGAAGGTGATGACCTTTGTTGACATCAAAAGATACCAGCAGTTATTGATGGCGTTACTGATATTCCAAGACATTTTGAAAAAGAAACACTTGAATTTCATTCTCACCCATTGCTTTTGCCCTCTTGGAAACAGACAAGCAAAAGTAGTTTTATGGGAATTTATTTTTAGGGAGTCCCAATAAAGTAATTGTGTTTGATATTGAATTTTTGTCTTCTTGGTCCTCTAAATAGAATACACCTACAAAACACAGAACACTTTGCTTTAACCTATGCACCAATAATGTGGTCGAGGGGGTGAGTTAAACCGCTGTCTCAGAAATAAAATTCAAAACCAATCAGACCTGATCCCATACATATCCATTATACTCTAAAATGGATCAATAGTTACAAGGTCTGTAGCTCATCACTCTGGGACAGCCAGCAGAGGAAGCCCTAATCTATAGGAAAAAGGCTGACCTCCAGCGCAAGCTTGAGGAGGAATGTCTTCTGAAAATATGGATGATTATCCAGCTGGATAGGATTTATTTGGATATGTGTATGATTAAGTGTCTAATGTTTCTCTTTGAACACATTCGTTCAGCAGATGGGAGGTGTGTGTGTGTACGTGTGAGAGAGAGAGAGAGAGAGAGAGATCAAGCAAGAGAGAATGTGAATATGCGTTGTCTTTTTCCCCCTGTATGCTGCTTGAAATGCTTTTTTCCTTATTTAAACCATGTTGCTTTGGTACCCCCTGAGCTTTCAAACCCCTGGGTGGTCGATATGGCCTAGTTTTTGAATTTCCTGCTGCACACAGAGAGGCACACAAACAACTGGCACACATACAATTCACAGTCAGCCCCACTCGTGCAGCACGCACACACTCACAATCGCAAAGCTTGTAAGCCACTTGACAGAACATGTATGACGGTGCTTAGTTTTTATACGCTTTTCATTCCAGAGAGGACAAGAAAAGCATCTGAAGAGACAGAAGGGAATGATGAAAGAAGGGAAGAGGCAAGAGAAGAGGAGATAAGGAGGGAGAAAGTGAAGAAAGAAAAGAAGGGGAAGAAAAGGAGTGTTGAAATATAATAATATGTCACAGTATATTGAACTGAGCCAACTCACATGCTGTGAGTAATCTTTTGGGGGCTTTTTTCGTATATTTTTTTTGCTGAACCAGTTGTAGCATTACAGTTTAACACCAAATATTTCCTGGTGTCTGGGCTGTCTTATCACTGTCCAAGTGGTGGATAATTAAGACAAAGGTGAGAGCTGTATGCCTGTACATAGCTTTAATAGTTTTCCAATGGATTTTTTTAAATGTCATTGTGTAAGGCATTGATACTCCGACCAGCTGAGTGATTCGATCAGCGTTCACAGGTAACTTCAGCATAAAGGACTGCTTAACCACATCAACTGTATTACAAGGTGTTCTGCATGCACAAAATTGCACAAACTAGCACCTAAAGTGAACACTAAGTGTCTACAGCATATAAATCTTCAAACAACAAAATTGTTTACACTAATAAGGCAGAGCACTTGAAAATTGTCAAGATAAATGCAAATCTCCATAAGAAATATGGGTAAAGAATTTTGTCTTATTCTTTGAGTGAATTACAGTGAAAGTAGACTCACACTGACAGATGGAAAGAGATATAACAGCAGGCGCATTGTAATAACATCTATCACCTTGAAATCCAGGATAAGACAAAAATCTACTGTGGCATTTAGTCCCACTGTGTCTTAAATGAACCACTCTGAAGATTTTACAAGGAAAGTCTGAAAGTTTAAATTCAGAGAGTAAAGGCTTCATAACATCCACTCTTGCCATTCTTTATGACCTCCACTGCCTGTCCTTTGCAAGGAGAAATTAAATAAGCCATCTAATTAAAAAAATGTCTGACGAGTCAACTCATTGGTAGAAGATATGTAGGTGGTTGGTTTGTTTAACATCGCTCTCTGTCAGTAAACTCTTTAACGTGGTTATCATCTGGTTACATAAAAAGTCAGCTGAAAACTCTACAGTGCAACACAGATCAATATCCTAAAATGTATGCAATGATGGACATATGAAAACAAGATCTTGAATGAACTCGTACTGCATGTGTACACGTGGATAGACAGAGATGCACAAGTACACAACTGACACAAACACTCAGCACATATTTCATCCCACGTGCACTGTAAATAGAGAGCAGGATGTTGCATTCATTTGGGTGCATGACCAAACAAGAGATGCTCCTAGAAAGACAGCGAGAGAGCAAGAAATAGGGGGGGTGAGAGAGACCGAGAGGATGGAGACAGAGGCAGAGAGACAGGAAAGGACAACTACTGTAGTAGGTGGACAAATGAAGTGGTGGAATGCAGGAATGAATTATGAAAATATAGAATCCAACCCTTATTCTCCTCCTCATTTATTCTGTTTTCTCATCCTGTCCATGGACAGGAAAGGCAGCGTAAGAAACTCAAGGATCTCATCATGAACTTTGCTCTTTTATTACTTCCTTCATGCATCTGCACTCCTCTCTTCCATTGTTTTTTACTATCTTCTTCCCCCATACTCCCCTCTTGCAGGAGAGTGTCCAGAAGTCCGTCATTTTCTTAACAGGAGCAATCACAAATGGAGTCCCCATTTAATAAGAGAAGGGATATTCATTATTGGGACTTATAGCTTTATGCCTGAAGGAGATCCAGAATTTTTGACATAGCTGTGTAATATCAATATGAGATAGATGACAAGGATTAGTAAAACAAACACTGTTGTTGTTTTCTATGTTGCCACACACCAAAACCAAATCAGTTTGAAAATGAAGCCTTACACCTACACATTTTTGTAGCTTTCGACACTTTCATTGTACTCCTGCAATGATGTAACATCCGATCACAGTACAGATGTCACTTACGCTCAGTTAAATTCTGCACCTTGGCTTTGGATGTGTGAACTAATGTAGGAGCTCTAGAGGAGATGAGAAAGTGTCATTTACATTGTTCTTTATATAACATGTAAAACTTTTTATGCATTCATAAAGATATAGATTGATACTGTACAAGTTCAGTTGATAAAGACATCATTGTTTAAGAATGCTTTGCGTGTGTTTGTCATGATATAAAACACAGTTGTACTGCTTTCGAAATGTGGATGTAGTGTCATGTCTGTTTGCATGATTTTCTTTTTCTTGTCTCCACACTCAGACTTTATGGAGATTGTTCAATCATAATAGGTTTATTTCGTAGGTGTTGGCCCAAACAATGGCCACACTCATTACATATGATATTTGTGGTGTGAAATTGTCCCAAGTTAAAAAGAAAGAAAGAAAGAAAATCATTACATTGCGTTCTGTTTATTTCTCTTGGTAACAGTTGAATTTTGTGGCCATCTGCTGCCTTTAATTCATTCATTCATTTTACCCTATTTATTTGAAATTTAAC